>CM034532.1:38582677-38738936 GCA_020002185.1 Paraescarpia echinospica | reverse complement strand
TCGTGTCTCTTGATTCTTTTTTTTTTCTTTTTACTATAAAAATAGGTCAAAGACTTCATTAAATAGGTCAGTAACGTCGTTAAATAGGCCATTGCGCATGCGCAATGGTGTCTTTTCTTATGTCCCATAGGCTGTCGACCATTTGTTTAGGTGTAGGCCTCTCTTAACCTATACATTTACAACCATAAAATAGGTTCAATCCTGACGAATCGGTAGTGAACTAATAAAATAAGTCAAATTATGTCATTTCTGGTTACCATACATATGTACGACCGTCCCCTCATCCTGTTTGGAAATTTTTGCCTATCAATGTCTCTTATTACTTGCATACGTCGACTTCTTCCTGTAGTAACAAAGAGGTGTTTGTAAATGTTTGTGTACTATTTCGTCTCTGTCATCAGCTCCGGCAATCAAACAAAAACAGCAATGATCCACTCTACAGTCTGTACCTATAATGTCTACTCTGAAGTCCGTGTTCGTTCGGCACGCCCACGTGACCTTTATGTTCCGTCGAACTGTTATAAAAGGCCTGCGTCTGTATTTTGTCGTCATTATATCTTACATTTTGGAAGATGAACAACATGACTAGTGATAACGTCCGACAAGAGAGTTTGCTACCGAAGGCGCAGCCTGCTCTGGCCACGGGCCCACTCTACCTCTCGATACCGACAATCAATCCGGACCAACAACCAGCGACCAGTTCAACGACCAGTCCGACGACCAGTTCGACGACCAAAACAATTTCGTCTCTGTCATCAGCTCCGGCAACCGAACCAACCATCAATGATCTACTCTACAGTCTACACCTTTAATTTCTACTCTACAGTCCGTGATCTTTCGGCACGCCCACGTGACCTTTCGGCACATTTATTAACTATATAAGCGCGGTGTTTTACCAATCGGACCGTCATTCGTATCACGACGACACCACGGCTAACATCATCATGTTGAAGACACCTTACTACCGACCTCGCAATGCAGCGGACTCGAGCGATGAGGACGAGCCAACGAGCAGACCCGTCATGCAGGTAACCAACCGACCTGCCGGGCCATCGGAACCAGAGGTCGTGGACGTGCTAACTCTAGAATCAACGGTAAGCGCCGACCCTGTTATCAAGGTCAGAGGTCTCCTTATTGACAAAGTGCGCAAGTATACTCTCTTCTACATCGGGTGCAGATACTGCAAGAAGCGTATGATAGTCGACGATAGGGGACATTTGCAATGCAAACGACACGGTTACGTTGCCTCTGACATGTATATTATGGTTCGAACGACCGCTGTCGATGAGGATTCCCTATCGACCCCGAAACAACTACCACCATCGCAGAGACCCTTCACCTGCCCAGACTGTGGGGGATCGTTCACACGGAAAGATAATAGCAAGCGACACGTCACCAGCGGATGTTGTGCCCGTCGGAAGAAGACGGCCGATGAAGCCAAGTTGTATACGCCAGTGGTGAGTCATATTTTATATTGTTTTATTATACTATACTATACTTTCACCTAAAATGTCGTTCCCCGTGTCTATACTTTCCCTAAAATGGCGTCCCCATAGCTTCTTCTGTAATGGTGTCCACTATGTCTTTACTTCCGCTAAAACTTCGCCCCGTTTTATACTTTATGATCATACAACTTGTCACCTTACTTCCTTTCACGTAACTTCTTATCATTGTTTCCTACCGGTCCTTGTATCACCGTACTCTAGCATATCCCCATGCAATCTTTAATATTTTTTAATGTTATTGAAATATTCTTGCAGGACTACATTGAAGGTCCGCTACCACCAAAGCGGCAACGAATGGTCTCTGTGTCGACAGAGACGATTAACGACAACAGAACATCATCGACACCAACTTCCGTTCCTAACGACGTCACAAATACTCACGCTATCAATGTCACAACTTCTACCCATGCTGCCAATGTCGCAACTTCCGCTCCTGAATTTGCTGGTCCGAACTTTACCATTGAATTCCCTGTGACCAAAATTAAGAAGACGCTTGCACGTCACATAGCATGTAGCATCTTTGAACTCTCAAGACGACAGTGTCTCGCTTGCGAGATAAACGATCCTATTCAATTTCATCACGATTGTATGTTACCCGGTGACACTCTAATTTACATGCACTTTGACGAGGCTGTCGAGACCGTTAATTCAACTGCAGTGGTGAAAGACTGTTTGAGTGTTTTGTTAGACGCAGGTGTGAAGCTATCCGATGTAACAGTCGAACATTTGTGTAATATCAATACTTGGTTGCAAGAAGTCGTTTCGAAACAGTGGCTAAACACTATGAAATAAATGGTTCTGACAGTAACGGAGGATGAGGTTGATTAAAGACTGGTTGACTGTCTGGAACAATACCGCAACCAAGTATCCGAACCGACTTTGTTGGACCCACAAGGGCTCCTCGCCGTATGGCAGGCAAGACTGAAGTAGTGAGGTGTGGTATCGTCTTGTACACGATTAAACTTTGCAAGACTCTGTATTAATGTTTCTGGTTCTTGCAGTTATGGAGCGTGACATATAAATACGTTTGTGTTGTACATGAATAAAAGGTGCAAACCTCATCTTGTGTCTTTTTCATAGTGTAATGCAAAGCATGTGTTGAGAACCTTGGCCTTACACAAACAGGCAAAGTCGACCTCTTTAAGGGACAAGAAACTCGGAATAGACGGGTTACTGTGACAACGGACGAGATATCGCACGAGACTACGGATGAGACATCACATGAGAGTACGGACGAGACAAGAGACGATACTATAGACGAGATATTACACGAGACTACAGATGAAACATCACATGATACTACGGACGAGTGTAAACTTTCACTGACAAACGTCCAATCAAACGTACCAACACACGTTTAAACTTACAAAAGGGAGCAAATAGACACGTAAAAAGGGAGCAATGGAGCAAATAGACACGTAAAAGGGAGCAAATAGACACGCAAAAAGGGAGCAATGGATCAAATAGACAGGTAAAAAGGGAGCACGAGTTCATGTTTTAGTGGGTAAAATTCAACTCGCGGTTCATTTCGTTGTTTGCCTTTGAACAATAAACACGTACATCATGAGCTTATGGACTAGTCTACCAGCTGCCAACAAGCCCACACCATCATCACGGGCGGCCTTCCGGTGCCCAGATTGTAAGAGACATTTCACACGTCGGGACAACTTGAAACTGCACATTGCCTGCATTCACGGTGGACGATCGACAAGTGTCTGAATAAAAATTTTACAAACGCACATACGGTGTCGACTTTTTTATTGCTTAATTAAGGTAATACAAGAACGTGCATGCCAACATTACATGCAAACATTACATGGCACTCTTAACAAAATCGAAAACACGACAGACATTGTTCATTAAGTTCCCGAAAGTGTTCACAAACGTCTTCGTGGGTACGCCTCGACTTCGGTGCAGCAAGTACACGACACAGTATTGTCCACACCCGTTAGACAGCGGGCTCTGAAGCGTTCTCTTGTTGAAAGTCCAAGTATCGCAGTTGCTCTGTAGAAAATCCACGAATTCAACGTGTCGAAGTGGCAAACCGTAGGAGTCGAAGTATTCTCCACGTCCGTCTTTTACAATAAACATGCAGATCCAATGTTGACCCGGTTCATCGCTCGAATGAGTGTTGCACACGAAAGCTGCCGGATAGGTCGTCATAGGAGTAGTGGGTAACCCGTCTTTAGGTAGTACGCCTCGAACAACGGTCCTAGTGTAACCATCCGCCGCAAGGAGTCTTTCTATCTGTGCCGTATCCATCAGTAATCGTAGACGATGTTTCTGTTGCGGTCAATCTCCAAAACCGTCTCGAATTCTCCGTAGACGACGACGTTGATCGTTTGGTCGAGAGATTGATTAAAGTGCATCTCGACTCGTAGGTTACCTTTATGTACCAAATTGAAATGGGGACCGTCACAACAATCTGGTGTGATGTCAAACGCAAACAGGGTGTATCCTTTGCCAAACTCGTCCCGACTGATGTTGTTTCCCTCGTCTTGAAACATCTTTCCCGTTCCAGCAAATAGATTACTGTAACTTCTCACGTAGGAACCATCGTTGAAATTAGACTGGAGTGGTTTAGCCGGAATCTGTTGCCCGTCGACGTACAATGCAAGAAAGTTTAAGTTGTTGTGCTTTACGTGGAACGGATTTTTGGCGAATGTTCCATTGTAAGCGTCGTTGTCTACACAACACAAGACTAGTCTCTTGGGTAAGACACCCAAATAAACGTTTTCGTGAGTGTGCGACATGGCACCTCGCGGTATGGAAAATACCTTGCAATCGACTCTTCACAATGGATACGTGGCCATTCCCTTTTGTAGCGCTTTGATGTGACCCATCTGTACTGCAGGATTCAGTTTGGCTTTTCGTGCAAACAAAATTGTTTCGACTATGCGTACCTTGTAATCGGCATTGTCACCACCAGCAGCCACGAGTGCCAAAGCATCCTTGCTCTGTACTAGTCGAATTTTCACGTCGACTCCGTTCAATAGATAGCGGTCTTGGAAGAAAAGGTCGACGTGTAGACGACCCATCATGTCGACGATTCGACTACGGGTAATATAGGTCTTTCTTTTTTTGCAGACCTTTGTTTGCGTCGTCGGTGGCATCCATGTGTCCAGCCGTGTCTTTGTACCACAAGGCAGTAGTCAGTTGACTCTTCTTCGCTTCTGCTCCGTGACTCAGTAACGTTTCTATGTACCCACGACAAGGATAGGTATTCGTTGAAGGTGTGACGAGGGTACCGTTCAAAGACACATCGACTTGACTAAACAGAGAATGCATCCAGTTGTTTACTGGTCCAACAGGTGCGGCTTGATCGATGTCGTCCCCGTTTCCTTTGACTACACGTGCTCGCACCAACAGGTAAGTATTGGCCACGTCCAGGTAATCGTCTCCCGATCCAGGCAATAAGAATTTGATAGGACCACCCGTACCTATCGAGGCGACAGGCCGATGCTCGACCCATTGTGCATGTTCGATACTCGTTTGTGTCGTCGGTAAACTAAACAGATCCAATTCGCTTTTGACTCCCTCACACGACAACTAGTGGACAAAAGCCATGTCTAGCCGAATATGTCGTCTCGACGCGTCTTCTGTCGTCTGCGTCTCTTGGCTACACTGGCTAGGGTTCTCGTCGGTTTGCGTTTTATAGCGCGAGGAGCGTTGCGTATGCCCGGAGGCCCACTGCTTTCTAAAACTCTACCGATCATGTCCTTTCCTGTTTCTTTCACACGCCTCTTTGCAGATTCTTTAATGCTCTGTCCAGACAACACGTTGCCGGCCACACCCAAACCTGTCTTTAACGCTCCTTTTCCCAAAGCGAGTGCGCCTCTTTTTATGAGTGGCATAGCACTTCGAATGAGACCGCCGAACAAACTACCTAGACCGTGACCTCGTTGCACTCTTGCCCCAACAAACACGGGCAATCCGTCGCCGACTTGTCTGACGTAGAAGTCTTCGTAGAAATGATTACGACTCATGTTTCAAAAAATGATGGTTTGCGTCGTCGAAAGTGAAGTGTTGCCGTCACTCTACCTCGCTCGAATGGTACGCGACGTCTCGTGTCGTCTCGTGTATCGATCTCGATGGGCGTAAATTTTTTGTGCAAGACGGGAACGTATTGTACATTGTCAAAACTTTTTGACACCACGTTTCCGTGATTTCCTTCAATCGGTACAATCCTCAACAGAGAGACGACACTGTTTCCGACCACACGTGATTCAACAACGTCGGTGTAGACGTACAGCGAGTAAAATCCCTGCGCCATGTCTACAACGGAATCGGCTTCTTTGCGGAAGGTGTACTCGTCGTTATTTGGCGTATCATACACGATGGACGTCAGCTTGAGATCTATGTCTTTTTCACCTAGCTTCGTAGGGTGTACTCGCGTGTGTCCGCTGCTTTGGGACTGGTGACGACGGACGGGTGAAAACCTAGTATGGACTGCATGGCGCTCTGAAAAGGTATGTTGAACGCTGTAGATAAATTTTGCCTTCATTCCGTCCTTTGACATCCTCGCCAGTGCTTTGTTGAATTTGTATATCAGTATGACCGGACTGTAGTAATATCCATGCTCGATTTTGGCAGTGTTGTAGAGTCCCGTGTGATCCTGTTCATTGAGGTAAACCTATTATCTGCCTCACGAACGTTGTACCAACTGTGCGGGTATTGAATCTCCACCAGTCCGCACTCCCACTGACCGACTAAATGATGCGTTGCGGCAAAGCCGTGACACAGTGGGTCAACGTGTTGTCGGGATTTAACTCCATAGACGCGTTGCTGGGCAATGTCAGGTAAAAATCAGACGACATGTTCACCGCGTTTCATAGACGGATTAGGTAACAGGTATCCCAGGCAACTGCTCAACAAAGCCGTCCACAGTTTAGAGTTTCCGTCTACTTTAGTCAGGTTGTAGATACTGACCAATATAACGGTGTACAGTATGACGATTTGGCAGAAGAAGACGATTTCCGATTTCGGGCACGTATTTCCAAACAGCACCCAACGTCTGCTGTTACTCCCGGTATCTTCGAGCTCTGTGTTTTCTAATCGAACGTCCGTCGTATCTTCCATGACACGAATGACGGCTCGATCGGTGTGTACTAACCTTTATACGCGACGAGCGACGCTTTATCCAACCAGCTGTTAAACGAGTCGGGATACCCTACCCACTTGATCAGGACCTGTGTCTTTTTTCCTCGCTTGCGCTGCTGCAACACTTTCTCGATACGATATCCTCGGCCACAACCACTTTCTGTAGTTCTTGTTCGTAAAATGTTTCCTCTATCGGCGAATCTTGATCATCGATCAAACGATAAACAGGCGGATCGGAACGATGAACTGTTTTGACGGTAAATATCTCGTCACTCCAGTTGGGTAAGTAACCTTTTTTGAATTGTCTCTTGACTTTGCTGATACGCACGTGATCGCCCACTTTTAAAACAGGTTTGACTTTTCCGTGTCCTTCATTTCCGTACAACCTTTGCCAAACCTCTTCTTGATTGATCACGTTCACTTCAGACGGCGCCATTCCAATACTTATGTGATAACTGTCGTTGTACGAATCGACTAGGTGGTGTAATACGTCCAGGTACTTTAACGTCTGGTTTTTCGTGAAATATCTCCACATACGGGTCTTCAGAGTACGATTGAAACGTTCCATGATACACGCCTTGGTCTCTTCGTTGTGTGTCGTAAAATGGTAGATACCTTTCTCTTTCAGAAACTTTTGCAGTTGCCTATTCAAAAACTCTTTTCCTTTATCCGTTTGTAATGACAGTGGACCATTATTGTCCTTTAACAACCGACGAAACGCCGTCGTGAGTGACGGCCCCGATTTGTTCTTCAAAGGAACAGACCACGCTTTCTTGGAGAACACGTCTATCACGGTCAAAATGAAAGTGTGACAGTCGTTGTACCTTTTCAAACGTGACATGTCTACCAGATCGGCCTGCCATTGTTTTATACCACCCACTACCACACGTCTACGCCTGAAACGATATGTCACTGGTTTGTGTAATGTGTAAGTGTCTTGTTCCGACAACCACCGTGTCACCTCTTTCGACGATGCACGTGAAGCACGTGAAGCATGTGAAGCACGTGAAGCACGACGCAGGGCATCAACGCCTCCGTAACTTCCGGTTAGTTTCGTGTCGTAGTAAATACTTTTCAATGCATCGTGTGAACGATTCGTCTTCTTACCTACGCGAGGAGACATGCCGTAATAATGCTGGTGTCGTGTCGTGCAAGACTATTAATACGGTTCCCAACGCAAGTGTTGCAATGGTGTGGCCGAATGAGCTGCGCGCCGTGACGACACCGGACGTCTTCGATGCCGATGACGAGCCCTATCAAACGGACTGCTTTTTTCCTTTGATATATCGTCGTCCTCTGACGCTGTCTGTATGTAAGTCCAACGATTGGGATTACCCACTAAATCCATGGGTGTGTTGACGTCCTTGAGACCACGAGCGAAGGTTTCCCATCCCACTGGTTCAAACGACTTCCGCTTTCTCAACGCGTCATTCACGAGATCCACGATGTTACTTCCAGGAATCGTTACATTTCTGTACATCATTTCGCCGCGATCGTTCCACATTACGGCACCTTTCATTTTATTGATGAATCGTCGTACTTTCTGTTTCATAGCTTTCGGCACGCTGTCGATGATTTCGTTTTCGATGCTCTCCTTTTCGACGACTTCCTTTTCGGTAGGTGGTTGAAGTTTGTTTTCGACTTTGCTGGGAAATTTATCGATGGCTACACGAGGCGGTTCCTGCATACGCTTGTCGGAAAGATCGTTGTATCGACTCAACACCTGGTTATACAACACGACCTTTTCCCTCTCGTCCATATCGCTTTGTTCTAATATGTAACGCATTTCGGCATCGAGTCGTCGCAAAACGCTCCCTATAGGATTGGTCGAAGGAGGTTGCAGTTGAACGTTATCCAAAATATGTGGATCGACCAGCGCCATCTTCTTTGTGTGATCCATAGTCGTGTAGTTACGACTGCAACAACGTCGTCACCAACGGGGCTAGAAGGGACGTAGCCAAGGGAGCTAGTAGGGCCACAAGGAAACCATCTTTCTGTAGAATACGTTTCTTCTTATGAAGACCGGATTTCATGATGACCAAGGTTCTGAGGTCCTTGTACCGACGCAGTTTAGTCTTGTGACCTTTCTTTAGTGGTACGTTCCCTTTTAATATGTTCTGTGCACACTCGCACAGACTGTGTACCAGATCGGGTTTTCCCTTGTCGATGATGGCTCTGGCTAAAGCAGGATCCACTTTAACGAGGAGACAAAGGCACGACGCGTTTCTCTTCACTCGCGCCGACATGACAAATGACGAGTGTCACGGCGTGTTTCTATTTATATCTTCGGAAGGTAGGCATATTGAAATTTGTTTGGTTCCTTAACGATATTAGTACGCAGGCGCAAGTGTTCCGGTGTGGCCTGTTTGAGGTCGACGAACAAATACCCCTGTGGTACGGACGTCGCGTCTCTGAAAGCTTCTTGCATGTACTTTATTCGACCTGGATACATCTGTTTGGCCAAGTTGACCACTTGTGTATTGTCGCGAGGTCAAAGACGTCATTAAATAGGGCAGTGACGTCGTTAAACAGGCCATTGCGCATGCGCAATGTTGTCTTTTCTGATGTCCCATAGGTTGTTAACCATTTGTTTAGGTGCAGGCCTCTGCTAGCCTATACATTTACAACTTTAACATAGGTCCAAACCTGACGAATCGGTAGAGAACTAGTAAAATAAGTCAAATTATATCATTTCTGGTTACCATACAGATCTACGACTTTCCCCTCACCCTGTTTGTAAAAGTTTGCCTATCAATGTCTCTAACTTAGAGACATATATAGATACAGACATAGATATATATATAGATTCATACATAGAGACATACATAGATACAGACATAGATACATACATAGAGACATACATAGATTCAGACATAGAGACAGACCTAGATACAGACATAGAGACAGACGTAGATACATACATAGAGAAGATACATACATAGAGACAGACATAGAGACATACATAGAGACAGACATAGATACATACATAGAGAAGATACATACATAGATTCAGACATAGAGACAGACATAGATACATACATAGATACATACATAGATATATACATAGAGAGAGACATAGAGATATACATACATAGAGACATAGAGACAGACATAGATACATACATACATACATGCATACATACATAGAAACAGAGAGACAGACATAGATACATACGTAGAGACAGACATAGAAACATACATAGAGACAGACATAGTGAAACCCATAGAGATATACATATATACATACATAGAGTAATACAGACAGACATAGATACATACATACATACATACATAGATACATAGAGACAGACATAGATACATACATAGAGACAGACATAGAAACATATATAGAGTTAGACATAGAGAAACCCATAGAGATATACATATATACATAGAGACATAGAGACAGACATAGATACGTACATACATGGAGACATAGAGACAGACATAGAGAAAGCCATAGAGATATACATATATATACATAGAGACAGACATAGAGACATATATAGATACAGACATAGAGACATACATAGATACATATATACATAGATACATACATAGATATATACATAGAGACAGACGTAGATACATACATAGATAGAGACATATATAGATACATACATAGATATATACATAGAGACAGACGTAGAGGTGTACATAGATACATACATAGAGACATACATAGATACATACATAGATACATACATAGATATATACATAGAGAGATACATAGAGATACACATACATAGAGACATAGAGACATACATACATACATACATACATACATACATACATACATACATACATACATACATAGAGACATAGAGACAGACATAGATTCATACATAGAGACATACATAGAGAAAGCCATAGATATATTCATATTTACATACATACATAGAGACAGACATAGAGACATATATAGATACAGACATAGATACAGACATAGACACAAACATAGAGACAGAAACATGATAGACATCAAAGACAGTTTCAATCATTAGTATGTCTGAAAAAATTGTGTATGCAATTTGAATGTTTCCTGGCTGCAACATTCAAATTGCAATCAATGTATTGGACTTAGTAAATGCAATTTGTCAATTTGTCAGGTAGTCTTAGGTGATTTACTCCAGGTAGTCCACCTTCAACACATTTATTATAGTATTAAGAACATTAACTTTAAAATGATTAACAGACAAGTTTGGTTTAAGGTGTGGATATAATATCAATAACAAACATCGGTATATTAATAGCTCTAGTGAACCTATTTCAGAGAGCTCATGTGACATTTATGCACCCGTGAGGTGTCACTTTTATCACATTAATAACATACATAGGTACGCAAACATTTACAAACCCCTCATTGTTAATACTGGAAGAAGTCGACGTATGCAAGTAATAAGAGACATTGATAGGCAAACATTTACAAACAGGGTGAGGGGAAAGTCGTACATCTGTATGGTAACCAGAAATGACATAATAATGACTTATTTGACTAGTTCTCTACCGATTCGTCAGGATTGAACCTATGTTAAAGTTATAAATGTATAAGCTAGGAGAGGTCTACACCTAAACAAATGGTCGACAACCTATGGGACATAAGAAAAGACACCATTGCGCATGCGCAATGGCCTATTTAACGACGTCACAGACCTATTTAATGACGTCTTTGACCTATTTTTATAGTAAAAAGAGAAAAAAGAAACAAGAGACACGAACTTAAGCAGTATCGATATTTGGTTCACTGAAATCCGTCAGGGGGAGTTATTTGTACTGTACTGTCTTTCAGTTCGTAACCTTTCCACCAAGGGGCGCCAATTTTCATAAATAAGACGCACCAAGTTTGGCAGTACTCCTACATTTAGTCCAACCCTTGTCCGTAAGGTGGCACCACTTGTAGTTCACGACTAATCCGCAAGGGCAAATATGTTATCAAAATTCCGCCAGGTGGCGCTATTTTAGTTCTGAACATATCCGTCAGGGGCGCCACTTTGACCTACATCCTGGTATTTGACCTTTGACCTTGCCCTACATCCGGGTACTTTTCCACTTCCACCGCCGGAAAAACGGATTCATCCCCACTAGACCACCTGCATTACTACTGTCCACGTGTCACATCCTTATAGAAAGATGGATAGTACAAATGATATGAACAGGCTATATTTAGTTGTGAAGCGTATATTACTACTTTTTCATATCCTCTCCAATTTTGCGTATTTCTGTGGTGCAGCTACCATCCTTAGACAAGGTCGCTCCTAGATATTTAAAGATGCAAATTTCTTCTATCTTTTCACCAGTCATGATTATGTCTGCTCTGATGGTGCTCGTGATGTTAACCATGACTTTACTCTTCTCTGTGCTGACCTCCATGCCGTAAGCCTCTGCATTTTGGACCAATCCGTTGTTAAGGCTTTGAAATTCCTCATTGCTGAGATCGATATCATCGGCGAAGCGAAGGTTAGAGACAGACTTGCCACCGATAGAGATGGTGCAATGGTGTTTGAGTAGGGTGTCATGCATATCTTCTCCGGGAATATGTTGAAGAGCACTGGGGAGAGCAAACATCCTAGTCGGACGCCCACTGTTCTTCTAAAGAAATCCACGGTCTGGTTGTTCACAAGGATTGCACTGCTGGCATCTCTGTACAGTGTCTCTATGACTTGTATCAGTCCGTCCTCTATGTTGTAACTTCTGAGGACCTGCCACAGTCCATCAAGCTATACTCTGTCAAATGCTTTCTTGAAGTCTATGAAATTGTGAAAGAGATCTCGTTGGTGTTGTAGATGTTTCTCTATGATGACTCTGGCGTTGAAAATCAGCTCGACTGTGCTCCCCCCGCTCTGAAACCTGCTTGCTCTTTAGCTAAAAGTTATTCTGCCATGGATTTCAAACGGTTGGAAATTACTGTGAGCGTGATCTTGCTGGGATGGCTGATTAGGCTAATTGTGCGATAGTTCTTGCACTATCTGAGGTTCCCTTTCTTGGGCAGAGGAATGACGGGCGATTGTTTCCACTCCTGTCTTCACTCTTTGGTCTCCCAAATCTTCTAACATAGGACTGTGAGGAATATTGTTGTTGCTTCGTCTCCCTTTTTCAGCAGTTCTGCGGGGATGTTGTCCACCCCATTTGACTTTCCCGATTTCAGCCGTCTTACTGCTTCTACAACCTCTTCCCTTAGGACAGGTAGGCTTACCGGTTCTCTATTTTGGGTCTGGAATGTATGGGTTACATTGGTGTTTGGCTGGATGTTGTATTTGTAGAGATCATTGCAGTACTCTCTGAATTTTGAGAGTGTCAAAGGCCTTTTGCTGCGTCCTGCTGTTATTCCTTGTTCAATGCCCTTGCATCTGTCCTCGATCCAAACCTCTTTCGCCTCTTCCTTACTTCTTTATTCACCATATATCCATATATATATATATATATATATATATATATATAACAATTTGAAATGTTACATGTTGTTTCATAATTGCTGATTATATATTTTCGTGCATAATTTATCAATCATTGGCATGAGTGGCTGTTTATTTTATCAAGTACAATTATTACTTGGAATGTGTTTTATTTGAATGTCGTAGGTATTGTTAATTGGGAGGTTATTTTCCATGTCATTGAAACGTTGAGGTGTCAGTGTAGTCCTTTTGTATCAAATTATTATACTTTCTTATGCGTTAGAAACATTCTTAAAATAATCTGAGATATTTCCGTTTTTTAATATTTATAGAGACAGTTTAAACAGGATAGTTTACAAATATCCTCTACCTTTAATAATTCAAGATTCCTAAGTAGTGGTGTGGCATGTGAATTATACTTATTGTTTCATAAAGCTCTAATTGCCTTCATTTGCAGTTTACTTATACGTGGTCTTACATTGAAACCCCAAGCTGTTATTCCATAATTTATGTGTGATATCTGAAGACTCATTGAGTAAAAACACCCGTCACCTGACGGGATGCCTTGGTAGTTGACAGTCGTGTCAGTAATATTTACGAAATGTTATAAAACACACAGCATCGTTACATAAACACTATAACTTGTTTTTTTTTAATGATGAAGGTCGGAGAGAATGTGAAGTTCATGTCCATCGATAGGCCCTAGTCGTGATAGTGTAGAATTGAAGCACCAAAATAAAAAACAACATCATGTAAATGTTTTCCTAAATTGATTTGTTGTATAAGCCTATAGCTGGAAACTCAACGCTCCTTATGACATCAAATAGAACATTAGTTCCAACATCCAAGCCGTGTACGGCGATCGCAAAATTTGTCGCTGCTTCTAAAAACAACAGTTTTACTGATTTACTTAAAAGTACTAGTTACTGATTTACTCAAAAGTACTAATTGGTGACTTGTGATGTGTTTAATCCTGGTGCTTCAATTGTTAAATAATATTCGTATTGGTATGCTATTGGCATTAGGGTAGACATAAGCATTATCAGTGTCTACTCCAAGTTACCAAGTCTGTGACGAAGGAGCCATTTCCCGAAATATTTGCGACGCACGCGTGGTTCCTGCGATCGTTAGGGTACGTTTTACGTACTACACATACATTACTTTTTACGTTCAGAACAACTGATGCACCCAATAAAAGGTGAGACTCTTGAAATGTTTGGGTATTTTGAAAAGATGTCTATTCTAGGCGTAGTATATTAATCCCTGATAGTTTTCCGCTCGAGGTTCAAGCCGTCTAAAATGAAAACGTTGTTAACCTACTCGCATAGTGAACACTGTCAGACCATTCTGAATAAGCCTGAGCCCCATGAAACAGCAGAAATACCAGCAGTAAGAGAGGATGTAGACATCAACATAGACGCACCAACCATGGAAGAGGTGAAAGCAGCGATCAAGGAATGAAGAGTGGTAGTAAGGCAACCGGTATGGACGGAATGACAGCAGAAATGTTGAAGGCAGAAGAAATAGAGATACCAAGGTTACTGACAGTAATTTTCAGAAACATCTGGGAAAATGAAACGGCTCCAGATGCTGACTCCAGGACTGATAGTTAAACTGCCCAAGAAAGGAGATCTGTCGAATTGCAATAACTAGAGAGGCATCACATTGTTGTCTATCACCAGCAAGGTCTTTAGTAAGATTATTTACTGACAGAAACACCGGAGGAGCATATAAGACACGAACAGGCGGGCCCTCGATCAGTGCGGTCTAGCTCCAACCACATCTTCACACTGCGGCAGATTTTAAAACAAAGCAGAGAGTGGAAAGCACCATTATATGCCAATTTGTTTTAGATCCGGAGAAGGCATTCAACAGCGTCCATCGCGAATCACTGTGGGGGATACTGCGCCACTATGGAGTCTCACAGAACTCAGAAGCACATGGAGATCAAGCGCATCAGCATGAACACCAAGATCAGGCTGATCAAGAGCAACGTTATAAGCACCCTAATGTTTGGAGCTGAATCCTGGAAGATGGCCAAAACAACCAGTCACAAGCTTGAAGTTTTACAAAACAGATGCTTACGAAGAGAATTCGCCACATGTTTTGGCCAAACACCATCTCGAGTACTAAGTTGCACAAGAGGACAGCTGACAGAGAACATTAACTGTATTTGACAATTATACTTAACACAAAATGGACATAACGATTGAGAATAAAGGTCCTTCACATATTTTTGCCTCCTCATCTGAGATAAGGCTCCCCTTTCGGGGATCTATATAAACAACTAGCAACTAAAGGAGTTTAGCAACCAATTTCCGGTTTCAAAATAGGTATTGCTGAACTTTATTTTGTATTGTTTAAATACTATTATTTATCGAAATACGTGTTTCCGTGCAATAACTAAAAACTGTGATTTGTATCAAGCCAGATGAATAATTGGTTTACGGGTTTGCAGCTTGTTTGAAGTACACTTGCTACACATCTTAAATTAAATTGTTGATTGTTGAGAATAGCCTCTTTGGCAGTCGATAGTTACCTTAATCATAATATTAAAACTAAAAATCTGCTCCCCTATTTACTTGTTAACACAGTTCTGATAAGAAACCGAGAATTATTTTTACATGGCTTAATTAATTGTTTCCGTGCATATAATTGTTAAATCATCGTCTCCCCTTTCATCCACCAGCATTTTGTCTGCATCTGTCACCTCTGAGTGACTACAATTATTAGTCATTTACCTTTGGTGTAAAATTGGCTTCTTGTATTTGCTAACCCATGATTTTACATAGCAGGACACGCTGGGATAATGTGAAGTCCTGCTGCTTGGCAAAGTGGATGCAATGGTCCTTTGACACACATTTTTTAAGTGACTACCCTTTTCACACATGGCATTGGGGATAGACCCCTCAGCCTGGCTTCCCATTCATTCACTGATGATCGCTTAATAGATAAGGGTTCTTCCTTTAACATCTGTACCAATCAGGATTCCTTGGCATTCCTAATAATGTTTGAAAAACATCCAGCAGCTTTTAGGAGGGAGGTTCATACTTTTGAGAAACATGGAATACAATTAGAGTTTCACATTTTAAAGATGAAACTTGAGGGAAGTTCATATTTTGAAGAAAGAGAAAGGGGGTTCACAAAAAGGGGGGTTCACGTGAACCCCGTGAACCCACCTAGTAACGGGCCTGCAGATTAATGTAACTTCCGACTGTCAAAAGGGCTATTCTCAACAATAATTGTGTCGTTGTATGATTGCCGAAATCATGTGGTTGCCTGTTATATGTTTGTAGACCTAAAAAAGGGAGCGTAATCTGGGATGAGGAGGCAAGAATGTGTGTCTGGCCTTTATTCTCAATCATTACGTTAATTAATTGTTGAGTTCCGTATAGTTGCCAAATACAGTTGGCGTTTCCTGCAGTCAGTGTGGAGCAGAGGTCACGGTACTTGACTGTTTTACACCTAGAATTTAATACACATTCCACAGGACGACATTAATGTTTTATAATATTCTATCTACGGTAAATGTTTTATAAAGATTTGTAAAATTATTAACTGAATTATGTTTTTTATAAATTTACTGAAAACCAGAGGGGAAATGTTACGAAATTGTAACACTTTAAGTGTTTATTCTAACAATTAACTTGGACACACTTCTTGGTGCCTCGTTTATTATGTTAATATGAATATTTTCTAAACAATTGCACACACGGCGAAGGGTTTCTAATTAATAGTTCAGTTATATTTATAATATCACTGAGTGTTGGTTTTTATGAATAAAATTGTGTATCAATTAGGCTTAATCAGCCACATAATGAGATAAATCTCCACGGAGCACATATGTGTTCCACTTTTTCTGAAAACGCACCCACACAAATGATGTCGCTAGGTGCCTGCTGGTCACGTTTGAATATAAAATGAAAAAAATATAAGATGAAACCACATTGGCCACCAACCTTACACCCACGCCATTGTCTTTCCAGCTAGAAACCTAACCTTCTGCATTATGAGTGAACACCCTCTGCGTTGTGAGAAATATAACCTCAACCGAACTTGTGGCGCTCGCTGTAGTCTGTACTGGGAAAACGTGAATCTCCCGTTGTGGAAAGCTGGCTACGGGCCTGAACAGCACACTAAAATAAAAAGCCGCACTACTCATTTACTTTTTAATATATTTCTATGAGAAACCGGGAATATGTTTTATATACAGTTCAGAAGTAGGAAGGGGGCAACATACAGAAACTGTAAGAGGATGGCGATCAACGCACTAGTTGAGCAGATGTGTGAAGAAGAGGGCGTGGGATTCATAGATTTATGGGGATACTTTGTTGGGAGAGAAGATATGTACATGAGAGATGGCCTCCATCTAAGTGGAAAGGGGCAGCAGTATTCTCAGAGAATCTGCTGCGATCTGTTGACAGTGGGACAGGTTGCATCTATTTAAACTAAATTCGCAGGGGGGACTCGCAGAGAAGTCTGAAACTGGAGGCATAGATAAAGACAGCAAAAATAATTCAGCAAAGAACAGTCAGGAAAACTGTTCTGAAGCTGGATATAAATGTGTTTGTTTAAATGCAAGGAGTATAGTAAACAAAAGAAATGAACTAAACATTATGGTAGAAAATATTGACCCTCACATAATAGGTATAACCGAATCATGGGCAACCACCGATTTATCAGATGCCAAATTGGGACTGACAGGATATGTAATGTTTAGGAAAGATAGAATAGGAAGAAGGGGAGGTGGAGTTATTTTATATATTAAAGAATCTATCCAGGCTTATGAAATTAAATTAGACAGAGAAGCAGATTGCGAAGAAGCTGTTTGGTGTAACGTAGTTACAGGAAACTCAACGTTAACGGTTGGAGTAGTTTATCGAAGTCCAAATATAAGCATAGAAGAGAATGAAAAAATACAAAACGCTATAAGGGAAGTGAGCAAACGGGAAGTAAAATCAGAAAGGAATAGTAAAAAGCAGTACAGGAGAAATTTCCACAAAGGAAAATATAAGGATATAAGGAAATATTTAGCAAAGATAGACTGGAATAACACACTGAAGAATAAGACAGCAACAGAATGCTGGCATATTTTAACGAGTGAAATTGAATGCATCATCGTCAAATTTGTTCCCTTAAAAAACACGGGAAACGGTCCAAAAAGAAATACTTATCGAAAGAAGCCATTACAAAAATTAAGTATAAACAAATGATGTGGAAGTCATATAGACATACTGGAAATGACGAAGACTACAACATTTATAAAGAAGCACTAAACCAAGCTACAGCTGAAATTAGAAATTCAAAGAGAAGCTATGAACATAAATTAGCTTGTAATATAAAACATGAGAGCAAGAGTTTTTATGCGTATGTTCGAAGCAAACAGAAAGTTCAGGATGAGGTCGGCCCTCTAGAAGATAGTGCTGGAAATACAATATCAGAAGGACTCTTAATGGCAGAAGACCTGAATGAGTATTTTAGTTCAGTGTTTACCAGAAAAGACACTAGTTCACTGCCAGTACCAGAGGCTAAGTTCAAGGGGGCAGAATCAGACTATTTAAGACAGTTAATTGTAACCCCAGAAATGGTAGCTAAGAAAATTAGGGCTATGAAGGATAATAAATCACCCGGAGTGGATGGTATTCCACCGAAACTACTATTGGAAATTGTAGAACAAATTAGCATAACGCTTGCAACAGTTTTCAACTTGTCATTAGAAGAGGAAGTGGTTCCTTTAGAATGGAAAGAAGCAAACATTATACCGTTATTTTAAAAAAGGTTCGAGAAACAAGTCAAATAATTATAGACCAGTTAGTTTAACATCAGTGATTTGCAATTTATTAGAAAAACTAATTAAATATCACATGGTGGATTTTCTTGTTAAACATAACTTGATAAACCCATCAAAACATGGGTTTCTAAAAGTGAGGTCATGCTTAACAAATATGTTATGTTTTTTGGAAGATATCACTAAGTGGGTAGATGATGGATCACCAGTAGATATCATCTACTTAGATTTTCAAAAAGCTTTCGACAAAGTGCCACATCAAAGATTACTGCTTAAACTAAGGGCCCATGGCATAGGAAATGGTATAATTAACTGGATAGAAAAATGGCTGATTGACAGAAGACAACGGGTAGTTGTTGATGGGGAGGCTTCAAACTGGAAATTAGTTTTGAGTGGGGTTCCACAGGGATCAGTACTGGGACCTATATTATTCTTAATATATATAAACGATTTGGACGATGATATAGCTAGCAAGGTGTTGAAATTTGCATGTGATACAAAAGTATTTAGAAGGATTAAAAGTGATGGAGATAGACAGCATTTACAAGATGATCTTGACAGGTTGATCACATGGTCTGAAAAGTGGCAAATGTTGTTCAATTTTGAGAAATGTAAATGCCTTCATACAGGACATGGGAACGAATATGTAGAATATACAATGGGGGGAACTGTACTAAGTACTACTGTAAAAGAAAAAGACTTAGGGCTGACAATTAGTGCTGACATGAAGGTTTCAGAGCTGTGTGGAATTGCAGCTTCAAAAGGAAATCAAATCCTTGGATCGATTAGGCGTAATATAGCATATAAAGAAAACGAAATAATAATACCGCTGTACAAAACAATAGTTAGGCCTCATTTATAATATTGTATACAAGTGTGGAGGCCATACCGCAAGAAGTACATAGATATGCTAGAAAGAGTACAGAGGAGTGCGTCTAAAATGATACCAAAACTGAGGGATCTTAGTTATGAAAAACGCCTAAAAGAATGTGGTTTAGCAACACTAGAGACCAGGAGATTGAGAGGAGATCAGATAGAAGTATTTAAAATATTGAATGGTTATGAAAATATTAATAGAAATATGTTTTTTTTTCAGTTAAGAAAGATAGAAAGACTAGAGGACATGAAGTTACATTAGTAAAGGAGCAGTGTAGATTAGACGTAAGAAAGTTCCCATTTTTACAAAGACTGTGAATGAATGGAACAGATTATCTGATGATTGTGTGGGTGCTAGTAGTGTGAATATGTTTTAAAATAAAATCGACACATACCTCAGAAGGGATGGATATATGTAGATAAAAGGGTTGGACTCTCGATAAGCCAAATTACTTCCTTGTCAACCTGCCATCTAGAGTTAATTCTCTGGATGGCAATCTTGTTAAATATTGTTAAATATATTGATATTCTTTGTTTCTGTGCTCGTATTTGTTAAATCATCATCACCGCTTTCATCCACCAGTATTTTCCTCACCGTCAGCATCACTCACCTCTGAGTGACTACAGGAGTAATTTACCTTTGGTGTATAATTGGCTTGTTGTGTATTTTTTATCACATGAGTTTACATAGTAGGAGACACTGAGATAGTGTGAAGTGCTGCTGCATGGCTAATTGGATGCAATAGTTCTTTGATATACATTCCTCCAGTGTATTGGGAGCAGACCCCTCAGGCTTCCCATTCATTCACTAATGATCGCTTAGTAGATAAGGTTTCTCCCTTTAACATCTGTACAAATCAGGTTTCCTTTAATGGTGTGCCTAGTAATATTTGAACAACACACATCAGCTTTAAGTAGGTGGGTCATCCTTTTGAGAAACATTGAATAATATTAAGATATACAATTAGAGGATCACATTTTAAAGATGATCTTTGAGGAACGTTCACATTTTGGAGAAAGGGAGGTTCATAAAAGGGGGGTTCACGTGAACCCTCCTGGCTGCGGGCCTGGGGCCGGTTTAGTGAAACGACAAAGAGCGTTCTTAACGCTAAGATGATTTTCTTTTTTAAATAGCCGAACATAGGAGCATACGCAAAAACCTGACGCTAACTAATGGTGTAATTTTAAGTACGCTTCATGAAACTGGCCCCTGATCCCTTGGCCAAGATGAATTCCCAGATACCGAAAGCTATCAGATACCGAATGCTATGCATGCTGTACTGTGACTAACAGTCATGGAAGTTTGATTAATAAATAATTGTCTTTGATGGATATCACACTTCATCCACTATGCACACACACACACACACACACACACACACACACACACGCACACACACACACACACACACACACACACACACACACACACACCAGAGACGAAATGGAGAAAAAACAGGGGCGAACGTTATGTTCACCAATAATATGAGGATGACGGCAAATAAGGGTGTCTTCCTTGGAAACAAAAACAACAAGCATAATTTCATCAATTTGTAGAGCACAGGACGATGAGGATGGTGCTCGAACCAAATCTGCCCAGGATGATGCAGATCTGCAAATTTGGCAGACAGCAGTCAAGTCTGCAATGGCGGAGAACACTGTTCTAGTGGGGGGTGACTCGTATTTGGCTGTCCTCCTCTGTTTCCACGATGACCAAAACGCCTACATCTTGTTCAGGCACAGAGAAGCCAAGTCAACCACAGAAAAAGACTGTATGGGAAACACAGAGACCGTAACAGACCAGGTAGGCAAAGATGTGTGTAAAAATCTCATTTTCATCCATGCTATATTAGGATGTTACATCACTTCCCGGCTATATGGCCTTGGAAAAGGAGCATCTCTGAAGAAAATTGGCTCCAGCCAGCACCAGAGGCAAGCTGAACAGTTCGCGACGCATGATGCTTCAACAAAGCATGTTATAACAGCAGGTGAGATAATTATTCTGAGGGGGTCCCAAGCCTGTATCGGGGGTTCCACTTATTGCTCTTTTTTAATTGTAAGAATTATTTTCTAAATATCACAACTTATACCACCCACGTAAAACAGGTTATTATTAGTTTGATACTAACAAGAACTTTAAAAAAATGCCTTGATACAATAATACTGTTTTATTTGTTGATATTTTTCCTTGATAATCGATGTAGTATTGGAAGTTAGAGCAGCATTCTTCCCTTGGGAGAGGGCGTGCTTGTTTGCTAGATGCCTTGGCTTGCATGTAAATATCACATTGGAAGATCTCCTAAGGCTAAGCTAAGGATATCGAAGAATCCATGCCGCTCTTTGGGAGGCTGCTGAATTTGTTTCGGTGGCGAGAAACCTGACCGAAGTGATGACAGTAGCATGGGAATAGCCAACAGGCAGCAGATGGAACTGAGCATTACCTTTGGACACTTAATTGTGACGTTGTGTAGAATCCGGGCCGACCCCAATTTCGGCATTATGACAGTTGTGCCTAAATGTTATGCCTTAATGCGTTTATTCCATCATTCCACATCGTTTCATGAATATAATGTCCCAAATAGCGCTCGCTCAGGTTTGAATCAGTGTGCGCCACTGCGTTTGCGGATTAATGCGTGCCGCACTTGAAACAAGCAATATTAATAAGTCACATGTTGACACAAACCGGAGTGCTATTTGGTTCACAAAAGTGCCCTCAATTTTTTATAACAATGTACTGTATATCTGAAACAATGTGAAATGATGGCATACACACACTGAGGTATAAAAATCGGTTCGATTGTTGGACGCAATCTGCCCCGGGATGAATGTCGCAATCGGTACAACCAGAGTTGGGGTCGTTACACACTCATGAATACGATTACGATTACGATTACACTGCCTTGGGAAAAGTCGGTTACGATTACACACTTGGAAAAAAATCGATTACGATTACAGTTCTCCGATTACAATTACGATTAAATATTTGTGGGCAGGCAAATCAACTCTTCTGACAAACTGTGCAGTTGAGGCATGACTGAATACAACCAACAGATTTAATCCTTTAAAAGGATTTGTATGATTCTGTGCAAAATCTAGCAGTAAGAAACCTCATCCAGTCGGCTAATACTTGGAGTTCTTTATTTATGTAATTGTAAAGTTTAGTAATATGATTTCCATTCATATATACCGTGGTGTCATCAGCAAATAATATTGCTTTACTTTGTTTCAGACAAAAGGGAGATCATTTATGTATAAGATAAAAGTGGACCAAGAATAGAGCTCTGCGGCACAAAGAATGTGATATGTTGTGGAAGCGAAGCACTGTTGCTACAAGTTACATATTGTGTTCTAGTTGTAAGATAGCTTCTGAACCAATTAAGAGGGGTACCCCTTATTCCGTAATAATATAACTTATGTAATAAAATATAATGGTCTATGGAATCGAACGCACTGATGAGTGAGTCTTTTTTCTAACGCATTTAAAACGTCAGAAACTAATGTAGATGCCGCATTAATGGTGGAATGTTTCGATCGGAAACCATATTGGTTATTATTCAAGATGTTGTTATTTGTTAAAAAAAAGTATAGGTCCTTTTACATACAATCCTTCCTAATATCTTTGAAATAGCGGGAAGTAAAGATATAGGTCTATAGTTGCAAAATTCATTTTAGCTTTTGATTTATAGACTGGTATACTTTTAGCAATTTTTAATTCGTCTGGTACTATTCACTCACTTAACACCTTGTTTATCAGAATAGCTATTGGTAGAGACACTCCTTCACCAATATGATTTAGAGAGTACGGACTTAAACTGTCAGACCCACAACTTTTCTTGAGTTGAAGAGACTTTATTATTTGGCTGACTTCACTTGCATTAGTGGGATTCATAAACATATTATTCACATATACCAATACATTTTCGATAACGTTTACTGGATCTTGTAGAAAATTTCATTAGACCTTTGGTCATCCATTCATTCTTGATTACATATTTTGATTTGATCTTAATAATTTTATATGGGGCAACGGAATCAACAACATATTAGAGTTGTGTGATACATTCTTTAAATGCATTATGTATATCTAAACGGTGTACGTAAGTCCAATAAATTTATTTACGAGCAAACGTTATATGATGCATAGATGCTTCGGAAACTGACTTATGTTTCTTCAATCTCTATGTCATAACCCCATTCTTCATTTTCATCATCTCAATCCCATTCGTCTTCACACAATCTGGAAAGGTATACCAACAATTAAATACTCTACATTTAAAATATATTTCACAAATAAACCATATACCAAACCTAAAACAGTCTTAATAAATTAAATACCAACAACAAAACAATGAATTTCTTACCCTTTGCACTAATCGCACAGTACTTCGTGAACTTTGTTTGCCCATCGGCAGGTTTAGCGCTGTATACCATTGAAACACGCCTGCAGCGGTAATTGTAAAAACAAATGCGCTGACCGTCGAATATGTTTATCGGGTGTCAGGTTACTATCTACTTCTAGGGCGCTGCATGCGGTTGGATATATCGAGTTACTGTCTACGGCGTGAGTTATAAATCAAATTATTTGATGTTGTAAATAAACTTCAGCGAAGTCATCTATTTTCATTACCAACCGTTTCTGTAATCGTTTTGTCCAAAACCAACTCTCCCGTTGGTAAACAAAATATAGTGTCTATTAACACAACCGCTTCATCAAGTCAATATTGCTTTGTGAGCAAAATATTCGTTGTCAAAAGGTGCTTAACGGAACTAAAAGGACGCACACAACAGCTTGTATATAAACCACGTTCGCACATAGACAATTGTTCTCTCCTGAATCAACACAACACAACCCTATTTTTCAACAAGGCGGCGTCTCTCAGATGGAAGACTCGATGACATTGTCAAATCTCCAGAACTCGGAGAATGGATATTATGTTTTCAACCGACCCTTAACAATCATCATGGTCGATCATGTTTAGACCGAATGGTAACGGCGTTATAGTTGGAATAGTTGGTAGAAACTTAATCATAGAATATTTTACGTGGCTAGAGGTCGAAACATTGAGCGGTCAGCTGAATAATGAGTAATTGCTGGGCTGCACGTAATGGGAGAACATGGAATATCTTGCTCCCATCACGATTGTCGGGATAGCCGATTTGAACAATTACTGTCAGTAGAGAAGCGTAGAGTTAACGATTAATGTTTAATTTGAATGCAAAGAGTATTGGTAACGTTCCAAGTTGTAGTCTTCCGACAGAGGTAGTGGTTCCAATTAATAGCTGTCGGACAATTAGCACTAATGTTGCACGTTAGAAAATTGCTTGTCCGATAGAGTGTGGATGGTTGATTAAGGTCCCTGCGTGGGACATAGATGACTGTCGGTAAACCGTATAAAAGGAGACAGAACTGTAGAGTTAGGGTGGACTCTTTCTTGTTGCTAAATGTTATGCTGTTGTATGTTGTGCAATAAAAGCCTATGCTATAGGTCGAATCTGGACTTCTGCGATGTTTAATGTGAGTCTTCGCTAGTCCTGTCTAGGGAGAATCCTAAACGAAGTAGGAAGGACACCTAGTCAGACTGTGATGACTTGTGCAAAGTGTGCATGTCAAAACATATGTATTTTCTACCCCCCTGCCGTCATACTAGTCGAAAGGTCACGCTAAATGGAAAAGGTTATACCCGTGGCCTCCACAAACACAAAAAGGGGCCGGTGAAGTACAAATTCACTTGGCGTATCCTGTTGACTGATCGGTAAGGAACATAAATTAGAGCGTGCCTGTTTGATGAAGTAGCGTCCACAACATGGGGGTTCCCAGCCGCCACGTACATGTGGCCCTAAAAACAGTGGCGATCGTTACGCGTCGTTGACCACACTCCGGGGGGTCCGGACGAAAATCACCATAACAAAAATCAACCAACAACGGTTTTGACAACTATGTCGTGTCATGTCTGGAACTCATCGGCTCCTGATTCTGGTTGTAGGAGGCAACAAACATCCAACCCAACTTGGAAGAACTAGTCCAAGCCTACTTGGCGTGGGAATATCAATAGAACATACAACATCAAGGACAGGTCACACCCCCGAAACCGCCCCAACCCATCTCCGACGAATCGGTACGATTGTATTTCCGTTCTTCGCTCGAGGCGAACTTTGGCCACATAGATCATAAACAAAAACAACAATATTCGCTCGCCAATCACGATGAGACAAGGAGGCAACTCAGCTACTCGCCCTCAACCCCCATCGACGAAGATGAACTGGTTTTCGACCTAACCTCTGATGATGAAGATGACAATGATGTCATCGATCTAACCCGTTGCAATTGCTCGTCACCTAATGATGAATGCGAATGCGATCATCTGAAATTCACCGTAGTAAAAGTGGACAAAATCAAAGATCAATCTAAAAAGATGATCGTTGAACAAGACTTCGAACAATTCATGGACACAGCTTGCGTTCGTTATGTGTGTGCCGAGCTTCGTTGCGTGTACGATTACTTGACAGACGGTCACGACTCCCTCCCAAGTGACATCCTGATGGAAAACTTCCTGCGTTGGCCGGTCATAGGTTTTCACGCTGACACCGTCAGATGGTGGAGAGGATGAAAGACCAATTGCATGGTTGAAACCTGTATAGTTATGATGGTGGTGGTGATTATAATAGTACACTCGGTGTTATCTTTTCAAAAATCTTTCCTTTTCTATAGATAAGTCATGGTCTTCAAATGATACGTGAAACATACGATGAAGACGAACCATCGGCATCTGTTGTAAGAGCGCTAGCGTTCGATACCAAGCTACAATGGAAGGTGAAGGTACTCGATCGCGATTACCTTCGCCGCCGGCTACTTCTTAAGAACATTCAAAGGAAAGCGCGATGGCCATCACGTCCACCACCACCACGACGCCTTCCACCATCACCACGACGTGTCGCAACGGAAACACCACGTGACGTTGTCTTTGGCATAACATCACAAGTGCCATCGGTCGATCATGCTTCTTATGTACATTTAATCTGGTAGTCGTTTTTCCCGATGTCGCCCTGTGTGAATCAGCAGATCGTATCCTCGCTGATTCGGAACATTATCCGTGGAGAATCCCACGAGTACTTGACTGACAGAATGATTACCTTCGCTCTGAAGACGTTAACAATCGAACTCGAGTAGTTTAGAACTTTAAGAAAGGACACTCCGATATGTATTATATGAACTTTCTTGATATGAACTAACTTTTGAGATTTAGTTTTACTTTCTACTAGATTTGATATTGATAATATAAGTAGTTTCCGCGCTGAAGTATACAGTGTGTTTGTCTGTTTGTTTGTATTGATAATGGTGTAACTAGCTTTTCCATCTGAACATTTAGCACCCATAAGCATTTACTGACCACGCCTACACCTGCCGTTCATTGGATCCTTTATGACTACTCCATCAATCACCTTCACACACATGTGTCATTCACGCAAGCACGTAGTACCCACACTCATACATCTCACATAAATAACCGACATGACACCTTCGCGTATAAATATACGTCCAAACATGCACACATACTGACCACGCCCACACCCAGCATTCATTGGTTCCTTCATGGCTAGGTCATTAGCCATCTTAACACACATGTCACATTCACGCATATAGTACCCACACCCATACCCTGCATTCATTCATTCCTTCTTCCTACTTTCGCGGCAGAATATATGTCCACATGCATATGAATACATGTCCACTCACGCTTATATTTTCTATATGTATAAAAACACACACACATATATATATACGCGTGCAAGGGATTATGTTCCCTCATTTGTAGACGTGACTTCCGTCATAAAGTATCATCCCTGTCGTTACTGCAACGCCGTGTTGGAGAGCTACGAGCGACTACAACAACACCAATACGAAAGTCACCAGCACATCACCGAGTCATCACCATCGTCAGTACCGACACCATCGATTGATCTACACGGCTACTCGAAAGCACCAGCATATGTGACGCCATATATTGTATTAAAGAAGAAGTGCTGCTGTGAGCGATATGGAATTGGCTTCACAAGACGGGACGCATTTCTACGACAGACAAGGACAGTATGTGCCAGTAGTAGTAGTAGTTCTAATAACGGTAGTAGTAGTAGTTGTTGTAGTCGTTGTTGTGGTAGTAGTAGTAGTAGTAGTAGCAACACTTACACGAGTAAGACTTGTGACCGGAAAATCACTAATCGTGACAATCTCTCCAGACACGCACGATCCGAGTGTGGTGACGTCACCGAACCACCGTTACCCAAACGCTCAAAATTGCAACAAGACAGACCGCGTCTTAACGATGACGAAGACCCCATCGAACCACCGCCTCGTCTTCCCTTCGAAGACAATCTGTCGACGTATCTACTCGATGTTGTCCGACAGCATTGGTCGACCATCAGGACACGTGTGACACGAAGTCATCTCCAGTCCAGGTACAATTATAGGTTAACGACGCTGGACACGGGTGTTTTAGAGGCTCCTTTGAAGATCATGTTCCAGGAACAGTCCCACGCCTTCAAGATCAATCTCAGTTACGGATTCGTGCTGAGAAACAAGACCACAGGAATATTCAAGTACTATCATTCCTCTTGCAATTGCTGCGGACACTATCTGGATGAACCCTGTCTTATCACCAACGCTGAAGACTTTAATTCCTTTCTCGAACGCATTCGACAAACCGATGTCTTACAGTGGGCGATCAATCAACAACCGGATTCGTGAATTGCATCAATCATCCAATAGGTTGCGTAAGTATTACACTTCCGGTCTACGTCAAGAACAACACGGCCGTTATCGACCTCGAAAGGAAACCCGTCCATTCTAAGAAGTACACCGATAACTTCTGTCTCTTCCGGTGTCTGGCTCTCCATCGAGGACCCGATCGTCGTCACTTGGATCCCACGGTGAAGGCCCTCTACGAGAGGTACCATGAAGACGGTGTGTCTATGGAAGATTTTGACGGTGTCACGATGGATGACCTCTATCGGATGGAGTCCATTTTCGAGAAGAACATGTGCGTGTATAGACTCGTCGAACCGGAAGAAAAAGGCGGAAAGGCGACTGCCGAAATCGTCCGTCGTTCCTTGTGCCACTACCCCGAGACGTTATCCGTGAATCTTCAAGAGACACACTTTTCTTACATCCAAGATGTCCTGATGTACTGTCACTAATATCGATGTAGTAAGTGCGACTCTTTGTGAAAATACGCATCGAAACTTTGGAGAAGCACGAGCGCACGTGCACGGTGGGTTTACGGAAAATCTACCCAGGTGGAGTGTACCATTCGACCCCGTCAGTCTTCGAGTGTTTGCGCTACTACCCCTATCGTGCCACGTTTGACTTCGAGTCTTGGATTGACACGTCACAACTTCCCTCTGACAGTGACAAGGTCCATTGTATAGCACGTCATGTGCCATGTGCACGTCATGTGCACGTCAAGTACAATGCCTCGTCACGGGTGGAGATAGCAACAGGTTGGTTGCGTAGATGATGGACATCCTTCGTGCAATGAGCGACGCCGCATACAAAAACATCAAAGACGATTACGAGGACGTGTTTCAGCAACTCGCGGAAGCACAATCGGAGTGGGACGAAAGCGAAGTCGAGGCGCGAACATCCCTCAATGAGGGTGAAGACAAAGAGTCGCGACAAAGACAGCAAATCCCTACAAAAAACTCACGGGACAATTGTACGGATGGCTTCGCCAATTACCCGTCATCAACTTCTATTCAAGCAAGTATGACTTGAAAATGTTCCTGGTGCCCTACTTCCTGTCCACAAAAAACAGCAACAGGAGGAGGAGGATAAAGAAGAGGAACAAGACGAAGAAATGACGAAGAAGGTGTCGGTTCCTTTTTTGTTATTAAACGTAGCAACACTGTTATGTGTCTATCGACGGATCACATGAAATTCCTAGGTATGACTCATTACATCGCACATGGCTTTACCTACGATAAATATTTGAAAGCGTATGGATGCGATGTCACGATAGATCATTTCCCATACGAGTACATGGACAGCTTGGAAAGACTCAACGACACATCTCTTCCTCCGAAAGCGGCCTTCTTCATGGCGAGAGAACAACATGAAGACCTTGCGAGACTTTCTCGTTTGGTATAACAACAGGGGCGTGGTACCCTTCTTACAGGTCATCGACATACAGTTTGCATTCTATCGGGACGCGGTCTCGAGATGTTCAAGTCAGCCATCAGCGTACCCGGTCTGATCTTGACCTACCTG
Source organism: Paraescarpia echinospica (assembly GCA_020002185.1). Classification (NCBI taxonomy): domain Eukaryota; kingdom Metazoa; phylum Annelida; class Polychaeta; order Sabellida; family Siboglinidae; genus Paraescarpia; species Paraescarpia echinospica. The sequence goes on along the minus strand of CM034532.1, from coordinate 38,709,014 downwards.
TTCAACGACCTTCCAAAGAACACCTACTTTACTCTCTTCAACGAAAAGAACAAAGATCTCCATCAACGCGTCAAAGATAATATCGTTGGAGGGGCGTCAATTATCTTCACCAGCATTCACGAGAAAGGGGTCACCAAGCTACGTCGACACGACTACGGACAAGACGCACGAACGGGTCAATCCATAGTGGGGTATGATGCGAATGGTTGTTACTTGTATTTGATCATGAAAGACATATCAAATGAATGGTACACGCGACGACGGGAAGAGAACGAGTTCCGGTCCGAGGCAGCGCAATTAACAGGACAGATGGCTGCCGAATGGTTGACACGGGAATCTGAACGCACGGTACACTCTTATACGTCACCATACCAACGAACGAGAGAAGAAGGTCGGTAAACTTCTAGTAGACGGATGATGTACCCAAACAAAGACAGCCTATCAATTCCACGGCTGCTACTACCACGGATGTCCGTTCACCCAAGGAAAGGTCAACGAGGTCAACGTAAAAACCATGGCCCAAAAATATGAAAGAATTGGAAAGCCACGAGGAGCGAGGCGGACGTGAAAATTTTTGTAGACGCCGCCTTTCCTGACGAAACTACGTGCAGTGGAAGATGACGTCACAGCACATACTGGCAGATGCATGCAACGGACCTTGTTCGGCATGATCCAGTGCGACCTTCGCGTACCGAAAGAATTGCGCGCGCACATTGCCGAGATGCAGCCCATCTTCAAGAACGTTCCTCGTGACGCGCGACGATTTCGGACCGTTCATGCGTCGATACGCCGAAGAAAAGGACATCATGTCAACCCCGCGCCGCACCCTCGTCGGGAGTTATCGTGGTATCACCAATGTCGATCGCCACCTATTGCACGAAGCGAGGGCTTCGGTCATGATCAACGTTGCTTTCGTCAGCCTGCGAGATCGAGATGAACAAGAGAAATTTCAAATACGCTTTGCCCATATACGTGGGCTACTTCATCTTGCAGTATGCCAAACTGCGAATATTGCTGTTCTGTAACGAACGGTACCTGGAACATCCGCTGTTCACGTACCGCGAAACCGACAAGGATAGCGCCTACTTAGCTTTGGCTGCCGAGTCCGTCGATGTCCTCGTAACCCCTGAACTGCGAGAACATTTCTTCCGGCACAGCTCCCAATGGTTGCCGTCTGAACGTTGCAGCAATCACCAGAGCGAGTACTTGAGCTGTCGCCTCGTTGCACATCCGTCGGTCGGAACCGAGTCGTGCTGCATGGCACGCAGAGCCTACGATAAGAGGACACAGGGCCTGTTCAAGGTCGAGTGGGCCGGGGATTCTTTATTGGCCATATTCAGAAAGACGTACTACTGTACCGGACCCACTGAAAAGAACAGTACAAAAGGACAGAACAAACGACTGAACGCCAAAGACAAGCATGCCTTCCTGGACCTGCTAGCCAACCGCCGGAGCGTAAGTGGAAAGAACCGTGGGTTTCGAGTGAATTACCTATGTGATCACCTACGTAAAGGAACGCGCGACCCAGACCTATTTCTACGCCAAAAGGGTGGTCCACGATGACGGAATAACCACGGGTCCTGTGGACGTGTAAAAGGCGTAGGTCAGGCGCTCGATCATCATAATCGATTATGGACGCGCCATCCTTTCACGTGCATCGTCGCGGGGCCGACGGGATGCAATAAAAATACTTTCGTGACGCGCATGGTACGTCACGCTGGTCAATCAGACACCCGAGAAGATCACGTGGCATAAACGAAGAATGGCACAGCGCTTACGCCACGATGAGTTCGTGGAAGGGTTACCGAGTCGACGACGAGGAACTTCGTGGTCATAGACGATCTGATGGTGGAAACGAACGAAAGGATCACGACCTTGTTCACGAAAAGAAATAATCCAAGAAAGTGTCCGTATTGTATCTCGTGCAGCACCTCTTTCCGAAAAACAAGGAGAGTCAGTCTGAATTCTCAATATATGGTTATCTTCAAGAATCTTCGCGATGCCTCTCAGATAGATCAGTTGGCACGACAGATGTATTCGGGTGTTTTCAGGCAAGAAAAGTACATTAAGATTGTACAAGATGCTTTCAAAGACGCCACGTCGGTACCGTACGGTATCTCTTGGTCGATCTCAAACAAGACACGCCCAATAATATGCGTCTACGTACGGCCATCTTTACAGACAAAGGCGTTCAGTACGTGTACCTCTCGGAGGTATAAAAGACAGCGCACGCGCCTCGTCTCTTCATTTACACGATGTCCGAGCTCGTGAAGAGACACATTCTCTGCGTACATGCGTTGTATAGATACACGAGCACGGAATTGAGGAGAGCTATCATCGCCAACGCCGACGCCGATCTTCTTTGCACATTGGCCGACTGCGCTTACAACATATTGAAAAAGAACGTTCCCTTGACCCCGGTGCAGAGGCAACGATAGCGTATGTATAGAACGAATCTCGCGAGTTGAGACGAATAGGCGTACCGGAGGCCAGGAGACGTCAAATCTTCCTCGAAAATAACCAGGTCAGGGAAGCACAGACCGCAGTTTCCTGTCGGCTTTCCCAGGCTCGTTGGCCTGTGCCGTCTTTATTCCGCTACTCAAAGAGGTGCTACACAAGGCGTGATGTAACACTGCGGAAAATGGTCTTTGCGGACCCGCGACTCCTGGACATTCTTCGAATACCCTCCACTCCTGCGCCGACGGATAGCCTAAGAAAAAAAGGTCCAGGTCCTCGACGACGAGATGACAGCCATTCTCGACAGAAAAATCTCACCGATAGGGACAAGTTCGTCATGAATAATCAAGTCTCACAGTGCTACAATATCTTGGCCAACAAACGTATCAAAGTACCGGTGTTTGCACGACAACTTGGCGACATCAATCTACCCATGGAATTGATAGGTAACGTTGCAAGGAGGTCCTACATACAACATGCAAAAAAGAAGACTCCGACGCGAAGACGATCGAGCGGTGGTGGTGTTAGTGGTGGTGCAAGTGCAAGACGATCCATACATTGGACACCCCTCGCTCGTTGACAGGTTGAAGGGTTGATGCTCACTCCGCCGCCGGAAGGACGCAAGGAGGCAGAATTGGAAAGTTTTTAAAGGAAGAACATCACGAATCGATGACATAATGATCGTCATCGACCCACGGGACACCTGGCGTTGTCTCCTCACCGGTCTCGCCTACGACGGACTTCACGTCGTCGCCGGCATAACCATCGACTATCTTATTTATCTATCGACGCCATGGTTCTTCACTACCGTTCCAACCTCCGTGGAGTCTAGTTCGACCCCGCAAAGATGGGAAGTTACGGAGAAATCGAGTCCTTGTCAGTGTACCGAGGAAAATATCGTCCAACAATGGCTATCGGAACAGAACGCCTATACCCGACACAAACCGGTGAGAACTCATTTCAAGAGACGACGTGTTGTCGCGGGCGGAATCAAGAGTAGTAGGTTGATCTCGTCGACCCGTCCAGTCCGAAAAAAGACAACGACGGTACGATCTTTCTACTTACGGTCATCGATGTCTTCTCGAAAGTTGTGCGATGCGTTCCATTGAAAAACAATTAATCGGTGTTGTTGGTGAGGGCGCTGGACGGTCTGTTCACCGACGATCAACCGAAAACGTGGCAGACCAATAAAGGAGTCGAGTTCCTGAATCGCGTTTTTCAAGGACTATTGAAAAAGTACGGAATCGATCACTTCTCCACACACAACGAGGAAACCAACTATATAATCGCACGTTAAAGACGCGTATGTGACGATACCTGACGAAACACGATGTCCTTAAATACTTTGCACGATCCTACAACGACAACATCCACCGCAGTATCGGTATGCCTCCATCGCGGGTGAATGCATAGAATCAGGAAGAGGTGTGGCAGCGCTTGTTCGGACAAGAAGGCAAGGGCATACCCAAGTTCCACGTCGCGGATCGCGTGCGTATCAGCAAGGTCAAGAGACGGTTCGAGAAAGGGCACATGGCGAATTGGAACGAGGAAATTTTCACGATACGCGAGGTGCATCCCTCCAATCCAACGGTTTATTGATTAACGGACGATCTCGGCGACATATTTGACGGAACCTTCTTCGTACCGGAGTTGCAGAAGGTGTCGGTGCCAGCTGATCAATTGTACCGCGTAGAATAGGTATTGTGATGACGGAAGGTAGGCAGGCGAAGGGAGGTGTTGATGAAATGGCACGGCTACTACTCCAAATTCAACAGCTGGATCGAGGCCAAGGCCCTCGTCAGGTATAAAGACTAAGCGCGCGACCTCCGACTCGTCAGTCCATATCTCATCGGTCAGGTGATGACATGGTTTGGTTATATTGTCGGTCTGTCTTTATCGTTGTAAGTGTAGTGCTGTGGGTTCTACTATACGTTGGTATACTCGTCACGCTTCGTCATCAAGAAACGGTCCGTGGAAGAAGCAACAGCACCACCACCAGCAACGCATCGGGAGTATTTTAGTCGCTAAAGATGATTCAGCACACCGAGGTCAATAGGCTGTATCGTCACTACAAAAGACCGCGTCAAGAATGTTGGACTAGACACGAGGGTTGCGCACGACTTCGCAAAAGCAGACGTCACCATAAAAGTATGCCACGGATTTGGCTTCCTAAAATATATGATAAAAGGCGGGTGTACGAACTCCGAACCTTAGTCGGACGATGACACACGAGACGACAAGAGAGGTCTCCATTATTGATGCGGAAGAAGACATTACCGATGCGCAGCAACGACAGAGCACCAGCACTCCTTGGCACATTTTCGGTACCGAGTGTCCAGTCTTTCTATCAGGTCGTCGTCTTGTATACGGTCATCGTGGTTAGCATATACAACCTATCGATCGGTAACGATAATCCGACTATGTGGACCGCCTTATTGAGTAGATCGTTGGGTTATCTCCTACCCAATCCGACATTGAGACAACAACACCGTGACGACGAGTGATTTCTACCTGATGTTGCCTAGCAACGCATCCATGAAATCGCATCCGAATAACATATCGGCGCATTACATCACGGACTTGCTGGTGGCGACTGGGAATGCGGTATAATAGAGTTCCAGTACACGCACACTTGGTACAACGTTCGCGAGGAGGATACCAAGTTCTACCTGTACGAGTGCAATCGTAGATGACTCATTCCGAGTGGCACGATCGAAGCCGGGTATTACTACAACGCGGACCACCTGTTACGTAAGATCAGCAAGACGCTGTCTCGTATGCCAACGGACAAGGTCAGAACGAAATTGAGGCACAGCGAGATCACTCAAAGGGTGACCTTGCAGATGACCTCCGAGACCAAGTTTAACATTCCCCTAGAAAGTGTCATGTCAAGCATTCTAGGTTTCCGTTCGGTGTTCACCACCAGTCCCGAAACGACGACCAGACGCCACTACGTCCACTCGGACCTAAGTGGGTTGGTCAGTACACCTTCAAGAAAGAAGCCGATCACATGATGGACATGGATCAAGGATTCGAGAGTCTATTCTTCTTCTTCTTCCCCTTGATCCCTTCCGGGGTGGGTCTAAGCTTCTCTACTTGTTTTATTAGTTCTTTCCACCTCTCTCTCTCGTCCGCAATGGCCATCCATGTATGGCTGTTCACGCTAGCCCTTCCTAGGTCTCGTTTTACGCTGTCGTTCCATCTCAGCCTTGGTCTTCCTCTCTTTCGTCTGCCACCCTCTTATATTTTCCATGCTCTTTTCGCCAGTCTGTCTTCACCCATTCTATGAACTTGTCCCGCCCATCTCATTCTGTTTCCGGCTGCTTTCCTCTTTAGGAGTTTTTTAATTCCAATCTCCACTCTCAATTCCTTCATTTTCCTTCTATCCTCTCGCGTTACTCTATATATTCTTCTGACCCAGTTGTTTTCTGCTTCGAGATGTCTTGAAGTCACGTGTCCGCGGCTTGTTGCGGAGCGATTCTGTCTCGCACCCTTGTTGCGGAGCGTTACGATTCCATCGTGTCTACACATTTCGATCATGTCCAATACATCCCTCTCTGGATCTCGCCAGTACGATGCCCGACCCGACCCGACGGAACCGACCTCGATGCCGCCGATCCCGTGGCTCCAGTGAATAACTGGCTCCATTCGCTGTTCAGCCAAGTCGACGTCTACCTGAACATTACACTTGTGACCCCCCCTTCCGACCAACACGTATCCGTACCGCGTCTATATCGAGATGCGGTAATCATCTCCCGATCCGGGTATCACGAATTCTATCGGTCCGCCCGAGTCGAGAGAGAACATGGGTTGATATTGCATAGTGTGACTGTTGACGATAGTGGTCTGAGTCGAGGGTACGGTAAAGAGGTCGAGTTCACTCTTGACCCCCTCACACGATTGTTTATGCACGAAAGCCATATGCTTAGGAGCTCGCACGCCTGGGGTCAAGATGCTAGTCAACAGCTTCTTACCGACAGTCGTGACGCGTCTCTTTGGTGCCGTTTTGATGTTCGGCCTGGACGAGACGTCGTCGGCTATGCACACGCCGGTTTTCAACGCTCTTTTTCTTAACGCCTGGGCATTGATGAGCGGCATGGCGCTGTATAGTAGTCCTCCTCCTTCCTAGTCCGTGACCTTGTTGGTATCGAGCACCTCCAAAATAGCGAAGAACACCACCCGCTTGGCAAGCGTAGAAATCGTTGTCATTTATTTTTAGAACAGTCCCGTCCGTCGTCGTCGGAAATGAAGTGTCACCGTTCGTCACCTTCCCGACTTCGAATGGCACGCGTCGTCTGGTGTCACCTCTTATATCAATCTCTATCGTCTCGAATTCTTTGTACAAGAGAGGGATGTATTGGACGTGATTGAAATGTGTAGACACGATGGAATCGTAATGCTCCGCAACAAGGGTGCGAGACAGAATCGCTCCGCAACAAGCCGCCGAAACGTGACTTCACGACATCTCGAAGCAGAAAACAACTGGGTCAGAAGAATATATAGAGTAACGCGAGAGGATAGAAGGAAAATGAAGGAATTGAGAGAGGAGATTGGAATTAAAAAAACACCTAAAGAGGAAAGTAGCCGGACACAGAATGAGATGGGCGGGACAAGTACATAGAATGGGTGAAGACAGACTGGCGAAAAAAGCATGGAAAATATAAGAGGGTGGCAGACGAAGGAGAGGAAGACCAAGGCTGAGATGGAACGACAGCGTAAAACGAGACCTAGGAAGGGCTAGCGTGAACAGCCATACATGGATGGCCATTGCGGACGAGAGAGAGAGAGGTGGAAAGAACTAATAAAACAAGTAGAGAAGCTTAGACCCACCCCGAAAGGGATCAAGGGGAAGAATAAGAAGAATAGACTCTCGAATCCTTGATACATGTCCATCATGTGATCGGCTTCTTTCTTGAAGATGTACTGACCAACCCGAGCTATGTCGTTTCCACTTAGGTCCGAGTGGACGTAGTGGCGTCTGGTCGTCGTTTCGGGACTGGTGGTGAACACCGAACGGAAACCTAGAATGCTTGACATGACACTCTCCAGGGGAATGTTAAACTTGGTCTCGGAGGTCACCCTTTGAGTGATCTAGCTGTATCTCATTTGCCTTCTGACCTTGTCCGTCGGCATACGAGACAGCGTCTTGCTGATCTTACGTAACAGGTGGTCCGCGTTGTAGTAATACCCGGCTTCGATCGTGCCACTCGGAATGAGTCATCTACGATTGCACTCGTACAGGTAGAACTTGGTATCCTCCTCGCGAACGTTGTACCAAGTGTGCGGGTACTGGAACTCTACTATACCGCATTCCCAGTCGCCACCAGCAAGTCCGTGATGTAATGCGCCGATATGTTATTCGGATGCGATTTCATGTGCTGAATCATCTTTAGCGACTAAAATACTCCCGATGCGTTGCTGGTGGTGGTGCTGTTGCTTCTTCCACGGACCGTTTCTTGATGACGAAGCGTGACGAGTATACCAACGTATAGTAGAACCCACAGCACTACACTTACAACGATAAAGACAGACCGACAATATAACCAAACCATGTCATCACCTGACCGATGAGATATGGACTGACGAGTCGGACGTCGCGCGCTTAGTCTTTATACCTGACGAGGGCCTTGGCCACGATCCAGCTGTTGAATTTGTAGGGGTAGCCGTGCCATTTCATCAACAGCTCCCTTCGCCTGCCTACCTTCAGTCATCACAGTACCTATTCTACGCTGTACAATTTATCGGCTGGCACCGACACCTTCTGCAACTCCGGTACGAAGAAGGTTCCGTCAAATATCTCGCCGAGATCGTCTCGATTTCTCCGTAACTTCCCATCTTTGCGGGGTCGAACTAGACTCCACGGAGGTTGGAACGGTAGTGAAGAACCATGGCGTCGATAGATGAATAAGATAGTCGATGGTTATGCCGGCGACGACGTGAAGTCAGGCGTAGGCGAGAGCGGTGAAAAGACAACGCCAAGTGTCCCGTGGGTCGATGACGATCATTATGTCATCAATTCGTGATGTTCTTCCTTTAAAAACTTTCCAATTCTGCCTCCTTGCGTCCTTCCGGCGGCGGAGTGAGCATCAACCCTTCCATCTGTCAACGAGCGAGGGGTGTCCAATGTATGGATCGTCTTGCACTTGCACCACCACCACCAACACCACCACCGCTCGATCGTCTTCGCGTCGGAGTCTTCTTTTTTACATGTTGTATGTAGGACCTCCTTGCAACGTTACCCATCAATTCCATGGGTAGATTGATGTCGCCAAGTTGTCGTGCAAACATCATTTCCAGGCAATCAAAACAAGTTTCGGTAGACCAGTATACCAGTGGTTTTGATTCTTATATTTTAAGTTTTAATGATTACATGACATTCAGATGCTGGTTCTGGTTTCAAAAGAGCCATTTAATAGGAATTGTTTTGAATGTTTCAGTATCCTTAGGCAAGTTCGTTCACTCTACGTTGCTCCAGTTCACTCAGCTGTATGACCGAGTACCGGGCTAGAGACAGTGATGGATATTTGTATAAGAATAGGTTGTGTGCGTTAACTGCAGCATTGCTGAATTCTTCCCAGAGAAGTCGATGTGGTGTTTGATTGAACAGGTCTGCCAAAAAGTAATGGGTAAAGCGCTCTGAACAGTCCAAAGGGTTGGGTACTGCATTATATTTTGGGGTCTAGAGATTCATGTATGGGCAATTCCATATTGAAGAGGTCAGATTGCAAAAACAAATTTCTTGTTCGAACAGCATAAATGAAGGTATGAACGCAGAGCATACTGTATTTTATGCAATGGCCAGGACAGGCCTAGTGCGGGTATTGAGGTAACTGGCTGAGGCGATAATTACTTCCAGCTGTTCGGCTTAATAAAACAGCCCAGCGCCTTCAGCCAATCATGACATGTCAGGATTAGGCCCCAGCCTACGATTTGGATTAGCGGTTAAGCCGCCACTTTCGCGTTACGTATCTGTGTGTCATGTCGTGTATATCCTGATACTTCTAAATCTTGATTTATAACTGTTTGTATACCTTATAGATCAATTAGATTTAAACGCAGATACAGTTACACTTCGTTGACGTCTACCAAAACGCGAAAGGAAGACCGTCCGAGCGCCGATTACAGATGAGTATCGCTCGTTTAATATTTGCCTTCGTGGTTTTCCTTTGTCTTGAAGTCTTGTGACGATCAGAAATGACGTCGGCCGTAATCCTGTCGGCTGCGATTTCTGATCTAGAAATACTTATTATCGGACATTCTCATGCATATTGGTTGGGCGAGTTTGTCGAGTCCGCTAATTCCCCTGGGTTAATTGCGAACTTCGAAAAGCAGGCCGGGCCGTAGAAGCAAGAGGCCGGACCGTATCTATCTTTTCGGCAACCAAATGTTATGCCTATGGCGCAGATTTCGGCGATACAACCTGACATTGTAATTGTTTTACGGGGTGGCAATGATTTAGGCAGAATATGTTCTCCTACTCCACTGTCCGTTGGATCACGGCTTTGTGTCTTTGCCGACGAATTGTTGGCAAGAGGAGTTAAGCAAGAATGTCTGTGCCAAATCGAGCGCCGGCGAATGTGGCGCCATTTTGATTTCGAAAATGGGTCAGCTAGCTCGAGTGGCAGCGGTAATTTCTCTGCTCAAAACGGAATGTAACCGGAGCCGGGGCCTGTTTTTGCTGGCGACATAAGTATATATGGAACAGCCAAGCGAATATTTTACGATCTGAAGGTGTTCACTTTACTGACATCGGGAATCTTCGCTTATATCGTAGGTTCCGTGGGGCAAATTTTAAAACCGTAAGCCGTGTAATTACGGCTCACTGGTTTTGTTTGTCCCCGGGCATAGCATGACGAGTAAATTGTGACTCCAAGTTATAAAGATTGCCGTTGCAATTGGAAATGTCAGCGACCGTTTGCCAATATTAACTTTATGAGTGCATGCAAGAATTAGTACCTCGGTGATATTAGTGCATGTCCCAGTACTACTTGCGCAGTTAATATTGATATACGGTTTGCCAATTTCACAAAGTTTATGCGGCTTTGACATGTTACATTTCTGAAGGGTGATTGGCAAAATTGGTGTTTGCTTGACATAATTAAATTGGCTAGTGTCCATATTTTAAGAAGCACGTGACTGTTTTTCACCTGTTATTGTTGACGACTATTAATGCCAATAAAGGTCATGGACGTTTGCCAGTTATTAATTACTCGCCTGTTGGCTGTAAATATTACTTATCATGGCCTTGAGCCAAAATTAACTTCTAGGCCGTTCGCCATTAATAACATATAAATGATTATGAATTAAAACAAAATTTCAATACCACTTTAATTAAAATCTTAAGTAAATAACAACAGATAATTAATTAATTACTATCATGGTTGCTTGCCAAATTACTGCATCTTGGCCGTTCGCCATTAATACTAATAAAATACTTATTACAGCCGGTTGCCAAGTTCAAGGCCAGTCGCTGAAGATAACATATCATGGCCATTTGCCAAATTAACGTGTCTTGACAAGTAATCAAAAATACTTGTTATGGCCGTTTGTCAAGTATTGACTGTTCACGGTTGTTTGCCAAAAATAGAACATATCATGGCCTTTTGCCAAATGTACGTCTCTTGGCCGTTCGCCATTAATAACAATACTTCGCATTGTCATGTATTAAGTGTTCACGGCCGTTTGCCAAACAATTACTTGATGGCCATTTGCCAAACTAGACTCTCTTGGCCGTTCGCCATTAATAACAATACTTAGCATTGTCATGTCTTAAGTGTTCACGGCCGTTTGCCAAACAATTACTTGATGGCCATTTGCCAAACTACTGTCTCTTGGCCGTTCGCCATTAAAAAAAAACACTTATCATGGCCATTTGCCAAGTATTCAGTGTTCACGGCCGTTCGCCACAAATAACATATCATGGCCGTTTGCCAAATGTACGTGTCTTGGCCGTTCGCCATTAATAATAATACTTAGCATTGTCATGTATTAAGTGTTCACGGCCGTTTGCCAAACAATTACTTGATGGCCATTTGCCAAACTACCGTCTATTGGCCGTTCGCCATTAATACAAATTACTGATTATGGTCATTTGCCAAGTATTCAGTGTTCACGGCCGTTCGCCACAAATAACATATCATGGCCGTTTGCCAAAGAAACGTCTATTGGCCGTTCGCCATAAATAATTTTCCAATAATAATGATAATAGTTATAACTTAAGTAAACATACTGATAAAATAATAATAATTACCGCCATGCGTTACTGGAGGCATGTGAAATAATATGATTACCGCCATGCGTTGCTAGAGGCATGTGAAATAATATGATTACCGCCATGCGTTGCTAGAGGCATGTGAAATAATATGATTACCGCCATGCGTTGCTGGAGGTATGTGAAATAATATGATTACCACCATGCATTACTGGAGGCATGTGAAATAATATGATTACCGCCATGCGTTACTGGAGGCATGTGAAACAATATGATTCCCGCCATGCGTTACTGGAGGCATGTGAAACAATATGATTCCCGCCATGCGTTACTGGAGGCATGTGAAATAATATGATTCCCGCCATGCATTATTGGAGGCATGTGAAACAATATGATTACCGCCATGCGTTGCTGGAGGCATGTGAAATAATATGATTTCCGCCATGCGTTATTGGAGGCATGTGAAACAGTATGATTACCGCCATGCGTTGCTGGAGGCATGTGAAATAATATGATTACCGCCATGCATTACTGGAGGCATATGAAATAATATGATTACCGCCATGCGTTACTGGAGGCATGTGAAACAAAATGATTACCCCTATGCGTTACTGGAGGCATGTGAAATAATATGATTCCCGCCATGCTTTGAAGGAGGCTTGTGAAATAATAAGATTACTGTTATGCGTTGCTGGAGGCATGTGAAATAATATGATTAAAGATAAAGAATGCTTTATTGACCCTCGCACAAAAATGGTGTTACTGTCTGTGCAGCACATACAGTTACAAATATAAACGTACAAGAGTAAAATATAATGTTGTACAGATGGTACAGATACCAGCATTAACAACACCCACATATGCCAACACACACATTTCTTACTGCCATGCATTTAGTTGGCGTCATGGTCAAGTTTCTGTGTTTTCAGACATGCTTAATATGCTTGACAAATGTGACCAGTACAAGATTGTTGATTATCGTGCATGACGATGGGAGTAAATTTCTCTGTAGTTCGAGTACTGTCCTGTTGTGCATTTATTATTGTAGAATTTCTCCTGAAATCCGAGTCAGAGGCAGGATCGGTTACACTCAACAATATACACTTGGACATGTTTGGCTGCATGGCAGGGACATTGGCAGATCGCTGCTGCGACAACGAGAACTCTTCCGTCTACGCTGGTGAATGCTCGACACAGGAGCCATGACAGTACTCTCAGACTCCAGGTAATGGTGGACAGTTAGTCGAATGCAAAGATACATTTGGCATTTGTTGGAGCAGGATATAGAACACAGTATGGCATATTTTGAGAAGCTGCTGCACAGGACACTTGCCTTTGTAACAGCAATCCATCCTATTACACTTATGGCAGTTGCAAGTGGTTTCAGTCCAGCAACAGACACTTGACTGGAGTTGGGGCAGTACCAATGCGACGCCTTAACCAAGGGTACACACAACATATTTTATGTTACAGGTAGAGGACTTTAGGTTTGCAACGCAGGACCTATGATCAGACATTGTGTAACAATATAGGTAATAATGATTTTAATAGGTAATAAATCGTTTCTTATGTCATAGTAATAGATGAGCGTTTATCAAAAGTAATAGTAATATATCTTAAAGTAATCGATAATAGTTTAATTACCCCTTTTAATACACCTATTGCTGCAAATGTCCAAAACATTGTTTGCATATTGTTCCAACCGTGTATGTGATAACAGCAAGGGATGTGTACACAATGTACACACAATTACTGAACCGGTATTTACATAACAGGATCAGTGTGCTAATAATGTGATAGCTTCAGCGCATATCTGCTCAGTGAAACAATGCATAATTAGCAAGCCGGTTAGTAATTGTTGGGATACACAAGGCTAATAATTGCTTCAACACATTCCTAACACACACACCAGAAGCTGCATCCTGGTGTTGAAATCAAAGGTAGTTCGTATTTAGGAGAGTATCCTTTGGTTGTTTTTAAACACAGTGCACAACAAGGCCCATACTCTCTGCAAGAGAGGGGTGAATGTTTATACGGTTCTGTCATTTACTAAGCAGCAGTGTTAAGGGAATTTATTCATGCCAGGAGCCCAGTACAGGGTATCCTGTTTGCGTATCTGGATGGTTTGTCTCTGCTTTTGTGTCTCCCCAGTCAGCTATGGGGAACCTTTAAGTCTTGTTATGAGCGGACATGGGTAAGTCGGTAGTGTTTTTTCAGTCACTGAGAATGTATCCTTGTCTGCCAATCTCGGTGGAAATGATTATGCTTTTTGTGGCACACATGCATGCTGGAGGGTTAGCCCCAGCATCTATCGTTTCTATCGTTTCAGCAGTGGCATATTTTCACAAGATTAATGGGTTTCACGATCCAACTACTAGTTTGATTGTGCACAAGTTATTGCACGAAATGTTGGGTCTTTGCGTGATGTCCGCCTGCTTGTCACACACTACCCATCCTCACTCGCTTAGTACAAGCTCTCTCAACTGTATTCTCTGTACAGTACAAATGTACTATGCTACGGGCCGTGATGGTCCTTGCATTTAGAGCATACCTGCGAATAGTAGAAATGGTACCGAGGGCAAGGCGCAGTGTTCAAAGCTGTTTACATTTAAGAGATGTTATGCTATCTGCTGACCTTATTACAGTGTCCTTTGGTCGTTTTAAGCATAGTGCACGATAAGGCCCACAGTCGCTCAGGTAAGGGCTGCATGCACCAAGCAGCGGTGGTAAGGGAATTAATTCATGCCAGGGGCCCAATACAGGGTATCCTGTTTGTGTACACGGATGGTTCGCCTATGCTGCGGTGTGAATTTGACGTATCCCTTAAACGGCTCCTCAGCTTTTGTGGCTACCAAACTAGTTAATTTAAAGGTCACAGTCTTCGCATTGGTGCAGCTACAGCAGCAGCTTTGTGAGTGAAATCTGACGCACAACTCAGGGAAGCAGGCAGGTGCACATCGGATGTTTTTAGGAAGTATATCTGACTTGCATAAGTATCTTGGGTCAAAGGTTTGATGTGTTTCATACGGTGGGGTGGTCACAGGTTCCTCTTGGTGACCTTGTGGCGGAATGGCCCCACCTTTTTGTAATTGCATGTGTCTATTGGTGGTGGACTGTTTGTATTGTTTTCTTAGGTTTATATTCATAGTGGTTTTATACCTCTATAGCGACAAATAATGGATGTCTGTATATTGTCGTCATGTTGTAGGAATGTGTGCCTGAGAAACTTTGATGGGGCTGTACAAGGGTTCAGTTTCCCATCTGGTTTGCATGTTAGACATCACATTCCTACTATTTTTATGCCCAAAAGTGGCTGCATTATAAGCAATCCACTTTCCAATAAAAAACGTCATCCTTTGGCCAATTTCAATTCTCAAACTACAATGGGCTTGTGTTGGTTATTGCATACATGAAGGTATGAACGCAGAGCATACTGTATTTTATGCAATGGCCAGGACAGGCCTAGTGCGGGTATTGAGGTAACTGGCTGAGGCGATAATTACTTCCAGCTGTTTGGCTTAATAAAACAGCCCAGTGCCTTCAGCCAATCATGACATGTCAGGATTAGGCCCCAGCCTACGATTTGGATTAGCGGTTAAGCCGCCACTTCCGCGTTAGGTATCTGTGTGTCATGTCGTGTATATCCTGATACTTCTAAATCCGCCCTCCTCCCCACCTTTTTGCCTAGGCACGTTTAGTTAAGCAACTATTGTACACCGTTGGTAGAAAAAGAAGTTGGAAAATGTCGCAACGCTTTCCCAAATTTCGGATTGAACTCAGGGCATATCCCAAATTCTTGAATGTGTTGGGTTTTTGCGTCGACAGGCTTTTTGTTTTACAAACGGTATATATTTTCCTTATGTTTATACAGGATAGGCGGAATGGCCCCACCTTTTTGTAATTGCATGTGTCTATTGGTGGTGGAATGTTTGTATTGTTTGCTTAGGTTTATATTCATAGTGGTTTTATACCTCTATAGCGACAAATAATGGATGTCTGTATATTGTCGTCATGTTGTAGGAATGTGTGCCTGAGAAACTTTGATGGGGCTGTACAAGGGTTCAGTTTCCCATCTGGTTTGCATGTTAGACATCACATTCCTACTATTTCTATGCCCAAAAGTGGCTGAATTATAAGCAATCCACTTTCCAATAAAAAACGTAATCCTTTGGCCAATGTCAATTCTCCATAAAAGTTTTACTATTGATGTACAACATATGTAGAATTTGGGTCCAAGTAAAAAAACTAGTGCTGTCAGTTCACTTTTAGAAAAAATTGCATTTCTAATGAAGTGTATTTTTAGCAATCGACATATTGAAAAATAACACAACAGAAACCCCTCCCATCTGAACCGTTAACTCAGTTTATTTACTTTTATTTTGCAGATTTTTTAAGTTCATAAAATATTTATTCAAAATTCAGAAAGCAATATGTACTACACAACCTATGTTTTGAAATGGACAGTCACATATTTTTTCCGTTACCAAAAAATGGGCCAAGAGGCCCTGAAGTCCTTTGGACTAATACGTCTATATGTGACCCCGGCTGACCAAATGAGTGATAAGTCAGAAAAATGAGAACATTGTTTTCTTACATTCTTATAAAGGTTGGGGAGGGTGCTTTACACGGTTTCAAAAATTATGATTGCTACAAAAATTGGCGAAGTTATGGACAATTGAACATGGTAGGGGTCAAAAGGTGAACACACTAATATTGTATTTATTTCACACAATCATCATGTCCATATATAAAAATACATCAATAAAGGTATGTAAATAAATATAAAAATAGATCGATAAGAACAACAATTTAAAAATTATATAAATCCCGGACCCACTGGTGCCGCAGTTTCGAAGTACAATACATGTCGCTAAGTTTAATGCTATAAATAATGGGATCAAAGACATGTCAATCCTATTCATTAGGCTAGACTTTCTGATTGCACATTTATCCGAGCTGACATTAGCTGTAGCAAACATGAGGCTAGCGCTACATCTCATGGGCAAATTGTTCAATATCCTGAAACAGTTGTTATTGCTGAAAATTAACTTTTTTAAAGTTCACCCATAACGCACACATATAGATATTACCAAAATGACGTAAACATATTACTCTTGGCATACAAAAGTCTCATTTTGGCTTGCATGTCAGACTCATCAGACAAGTTATTAGAAATGACATGTCCAAGATATTTACAAGAGGAGGCAAAGTTTAACTTCTTTCCTCCTAATGTAATTCCTTTAGAAAGATTGACTTTCTAGATTCAAAGTACATGACCAGGGACTTACCCGCATTCTATTGCACGTCATGCTCACATCCACATGAGTAACACGTCTAGTAGTATTTGTAGTCCTTTAGCAGAAGGTGCAAACAGAATAGATCATCGGCATATATAAGGTGATTAACAACCATGTTACCAAGACTACAACCGATTTGTTTTGTGTGCAGTTGTATACTCAGATTATCCATATAAATGTTAAAAAGTAAAGGGGATAACTTCCCACCTTGCATAACACCATTGCCTACCGAGGAGAAGTCCGAGTAGGTATTTCCCCATCGTAAGCATACACATTGATTATTGAATTAATTGCTGAGTACTCTTAAGATATGTTTCGGTACATTTCGTTGTTCTAGTTTCGTTAAAAGTTTATATCGGTTGACACGATCAAACGCCTTTGATGCATCTAAAAACGCGACATGTATAGCTGACCCATGTTCAGTGTAGAACCTTAATAATTCCTTAAATGCAAACACGCATAACTCCGTTCCATGTTTAGGCTTAAAACCAAAATGATTAGGAGTGGTTTCCAAGTACTGTACATTTCCATTCTGTTAAAAAGAAGTGTCTATTATCTTCGAAAATATGTTCGATAGACATATTGGCCTATAATTACCTTTGTCGTTTACTCGTCTATTCTTGTCTTTAATAATTGGTACAATAACAGACTGTGAATGTTCTTTTGGTAAATAACCATGCACAAGAATTGACGACACAAGGCTAGACAAAAGCACAGATAGTTGAGAATCAGCGAACTTAGTGTGTTCTGCATTGATACCGTCCAGACCTGATGACTTATTTTTTGAGAGTCCATTAATAATATCCATCAGTTCAACTTCACCAACAGTCATTCCCTTATTGCCAGTGGAACAATCAAAACAAACTTTATCACATCGGCTATCCTCCACATCATTAAATAAATTTTCGTAATGATGCTTCCACATTGACCCGATGTTTACAGCACCGTGTATATTATCAATGTTTGTCGAAAGTTTTAATTTACTGTTCGTACAGTGCTTAATTTCTTTCCAGAATTTGCGGTGGTCTTTTTGACACAACTGTTCCGTCATGTTATCAGCAATGATAGTTTCTTTCTCCCTTCTACATTTTCTGATCGCCTGCTTGAATTTCATTCTGGATAATTTCATAACATCAAAAATGTCACCTTGTCTAGGTTTACCAGTCTTTTTCCATATACAGTAAGCATCACGGGCTGCACAATGAAGCTCTTTCACTCGCTCGTTCCAACCTGGTACCGCATTATACTTATAAGCACCTTTGCGATTTGACCGAAGTGTGTGACCACACCTCTTCAATGTAATCACGATAGAATTGTAAAAGTCATCGAGATCATCATGATGATTACATTTATCACACCCGGTGGAACAATCAGTTTGATCAATTCAACGTTCGTGCATTCTCTATATTGCTTAATTCCATTAGTATTGACACTACCACCAACGCATTCTGGTACAATAGCACTGTCTATACTGAACGATATCGGGTGGTGATCAGAATCAATAATGTCATAAAGTTTGGACATGTTAGATAGGCAATCCTTCGCATCAGCGGTACATATGATATGGTCTAGCCATGATGTAGTTCCCCATGCAGAACTAACGTATGTATATGTGTCTATCGGGAGAGTATCTTGATCACATATAGCCAGAGTAAATTATTTGCAGAAATCAAGTAAGATATTCCCAAAAACTGATTCGTGTTAAAATCACCAACAATAGTGATACATGAGCTATTAATATTATTAACATATACAGCAATTTTAGACATATAATCAGTGAGCCTGTCCCTGTTTTCTTCGCATTCATAAGTTATTACCCCAACAAATTATTATGCCGCATAGCCAGTCATAGCATTGGTCAAGAATGGTGAGGTATTGATCATGGGAATGTTTCCATAAAAAAAACTACTCCACCATACGGCCTACCAGTTAAACTATCACAAGATGAAGAAAACGGATGTTGAAGTTTGACATTATATACGCAAATCTATTACTTTAATAGTACATGCATGATATTCAAATGTGGCACACAGTATGTATGTTATGTTGCAATGATACACTGGAAGTACAAATGTGCTGCTACAAAAACTTATCACGTTATGCCAGATTATGTCTTTATGTATAAAAACTAAGAGGACATATTATTTGAGAGCAAAAGGTAGACTCACTGTTTGACACAGTTTAAAACCTACAGGCAACTGTCCAGTTTAACAGGGGTCTAGTGGCTTAATGCTGTCTGTTGACACAAGTACTGCCAGAGACCAATTACAGATTAGTCACAGTTTCCATCAAACAATAGCAGGCAGAGAATCTTAGCTCCACAGCTGGGTGTAATACACAAGTTATAAATCTAGCTACTCTGAGGTAGACAATTAATTTTAGTTAGCAAATTTAGCATGTTAGGGGACCTTTGGTGCCCTTAGAATGATTCAGTCAAATACAGATGTATTGTGTATAGTGGCACTACCACATGAAATGTCTATGAAAAATTTGAGAAAAAGTTACTGAACGATTTTTGAATAAAAGGCAAAATGTGAAAATTGTCGTTTTGGGATCCTTTTTGGGGGCCATTACACATAAACAGACCATTCACACAAGATGACACACTAATGCAAATCAAAAACAAAAAGGCCTGTTGTATTGATAATGTTATAAATGAGTACTTAAAAACAGCCCCACAGAACTAAGTATAGTTATTGTTAAGATGTTTAACCTAATTCTATTATCTGACATTGTGCCAACAGATTGGTGTATTGGGATCATTAAGCCTATATATACAAACATAGCAGCATACACTCTGACAGTGTGACTGCTGCCTGGCAAAATGGATGCAATGGTGCTTTGCAGTTAGTTCTTCTGCCAACTATTCTTTTCACACAAGCCTCTAGGTTTAGTGGCTTAACTGTCCACCAAGCAGTAGCAGAGCAGTTTTATAATAATAATAATCCACAAGTGGCTGTGATCTGCTTTTATCATTCATGTGATGTTTATTGTGAGCAGGGCGGACAAATGGTTACCATACGTAGACAGGTACAGAAAGAAACGGACGTTTTCTATAAAAAGAACACGTTTGCCTATCAATGGCATGTATTTCCTATTGTTGCCGTTTCTGCCCAGCATAAATCAAACAACCCTGTAGGTAATTATTAATCAAATGTTTTTTTGGTGAATCATAGTTACAGATCATTAAGGGTTATGGTGGAAGTTAAGATTACATTTTGGTAATGGAATTACAGTAACAGAATTACATGATTTTTCTCTTCCAAGCCAGTAATGAGACCTAAATGCATTAGAGGTCAACACAGACACCAGAACAATGTTTCAGTTAATTGTGAATGGAATCCATGGATGGTACTTGTGAAAACTGTCCATCGATCTGACATGGATGATACTATCAATATTAAATGGCAGCAGTGGCCTATGGAAACTGACAAGATATGCAAGACTATCCACCAAGGATCAGTTTCAGAATGTTTTGATGAATGTTCAAAGCAAACACTTTGTTTTTATGCATCATATATTTGTGAATTTGTTCCAGGCAATGTTTTTTGTTACAGGACGGACGTCGGGCGATAGTGAAAGATAATGCATAGTTGTTAATATAAGTAGACTTTGGTGAAAAATTTAACACTGAAACTAAAATTCAAGCAACAATTGGACCTACAGTCCAGTTCCCCTTTTCACTGTATGTGCTTAGGAGCAGGCAGGAGTACATTCAATGGTGGTTGTTTCAGACCACAACTCAACAAATATACTGTGAATGTGTTCCTCAAGGCCACTCATTAACATATTGATTCAACAGTCTGCCAGTTAAAGAAGTGTCATCTTTTGTGATGGTCCTTCCAGTCAGCTCAAGCAATATTTCATGCTCTCTGGCATCATACTGCTAGAAAGAAATATAGTGAGGAACTTCTTTGCCAGTCATGGAAAAGGTTCAGTGCTGATATCCACCAAAGTGATGTCAGGTAAAGCAGAGGTGATCGCATCCAGTGATTTTGCAGAGATTGCTGCCAGGAAATGCTGAATATTCTGATTGAATATTTCAGTAAAGCCAAGTATGAATTGGAAATTCAAAAGGTAAAATGATTGGAATGAGATCAATCCAATTTCCAACACAAAGCCGGTACACAGCGTCACAGTGGTTATATCATTTGCGATTTATGTACAGAACCAGTGCATATTTACGAACACGCATTTAAATTATTCGAGGTTTACAAAAACATTAACTTGCTCATTCTTTGTCCTGAAAGTAAAATCGTTATTATATCATACAGGAAAAGCTACTGAGGTGCCCTCAACATTAGCTTAATTTTAACAATGTTCACCCATTTTTAGATATGTATACTTCTGATATGTTATCTAGGATATGCCTGCTTTAAAAACTTCAAGAATTGTTTCTGTTGTTCCAACACGATCCTATTTTGGCCATAAAAGTCCTTGACTAGAGGTAGCCTTTTTTAGTTGGGGATGCTGGATATGCAGTTGAAATGCCACTCTGAACATTTTAACTTTATTTAATATGCTATATATTTTCCTCAAATTTAACCCCTTCGTCTGTTTCAGGATTCCTTCATTAACTCAGTAGGAAAATAATAATTATACATGTTGAAAAACCCTGTATATGTGCGTGTGAGATTTGAGAAACAATAGACACGATTTTTATCAATTGTACACTTTGTGGGACATAGGCCTAATGTGACACAGTAGTACCAGACATCAATTTGAAGGTAAACAGATGCCTGCACAGCACACAAAAGATACCAACGATCGCAGCGCAAAGATATGGTTTTGAACATCAGCAATGCAGTATTTGTGAAGAACCACACCAGTGGTGGACCAAACATTATGCAATCTGAATGGCGATGTCATGTGGCGGAAACATGAGATGAGAAATAAAAAGTAGCTATAATGGGAGGATGGACACCCATACAGTCAATTTTTAAAGAGGATGATTTACAACTAAATGTGTTATCCCAAATAAAAAGTATGTCTTGTAAGACATACTGAATTACTTTACAAAACTACTGTATGTTGAAATTGATAAAAATGGGTAACTATTTTGTAAGAACACAGACAGTTACAATCAATCTTCAGCATCTTTTAATGCATTGACAAGTCTAGCAACACAACGGATCAACAACACCTGTCATTAAAATTTATGTGTGTCATTCCTTCGTCTCCCTCCTCTTTTTTTTTTGCTTTGACAAGTGAAATACAGGCTGTGAATCATCCACACTGTCAGCTGCATTCTGTTTCCTACACTTCTTGCTGCGTGAACCCGACTTGCCTTCTTCCACATGCAATTCGTATACATTCTCTAAATTGACATTGGTAGAACATTTGTCGCCATCTTTCCTTTTTTTCTTTTTCTTCTTGCACTGAAGACTGGCAACAGCAACCTGTTCTGCTGTCGACATGTTCTCAGCAGATTGTCTCTCCTGCTCTGTCGACAACAAACTCACAGCAGCTAGCCTCTCTTGCTCTTCCAGTCGCTGCAACTTGCCACTCAACTTGAGGCCATGACGGGCACCTCTGGAACATGGCAGACATCAACACACATCGTTACAACCTTTATTAAAACGCACAAAGCTATTTTATTCCTAAATTTGTATGTAGCCCCGTCTACATGACGTTTTTAACCTGGGGTACTGGTCTACACGGTGACAAAATGCTGTGCTAAAACGCTGTGCTAAAAGTTAGCTCGGGCTAAGTTAGCTCCGCAATTGTAGGTGGACCAGGCGCGGGCCAGGCATGGGTTAGGGTCAGTAGCGCTCGTGTAGATGGATAACCCGGGTTATCTCGTAGTGTCTTGGCTCCGCTATAGATGTCGCAGCGGTCGTTAATCCACTTCCGCTTCTACTGTTCCACGCCAAACACTAAGAATTATTACAAATTTTATCCAAATCGAAAAATGAGTGGGAGAGAACTGAACTGGAGCACCGATGAGTGCAAGTATTTTTTGGACATTTGGGGGAGGGCGGATATTCAGGCTTGTTTTGATGGAAGCATCAAAATATACGTCAGGATGAGCCATGAATTGTCGCAGCTAGGTCCTGGAGACAGTTACGTCAGGACCCCAACTCAGATAAGAAACAAAAAGTCTACAGTTCATCATCTGCATGAGCAGCCTAATGATTGTGATGAGGTTGACGTACATGTTTGATATTAGTCAATTTGATCAGTTTATTTGCTGTGTGTTGTTAGACAATTTGTAGCCGCATGTAGAATAAGTAACCAGCGATAGAAATAAGCCAGAATATTTACTTGTCCACCGGACAAGTAAGGTTTGAAATCTACTTGTCCACCAAATTTTGTACTTGTCCCGAGTGGTTGTCAAGGGGAATCGTCGCTTCGGAAAAAACGTAAAAAGTCTGTCTTATTTTTATGACAACAACACAATGTGCCTGCTGTTTCATTGCATGTCCATCTGAGTGACTTGTGATTAACGACACAATTTGATTTAATCTGCAAATTTAGAAATTGCAAAATTATAATTGTAACTATTATCTGGTCCATTATTGTTCATCACGAATATTAAAAGTAGACACGTTACATGATGTATACCAATATTTTAGTGATGCTGATATGAATGCTTTTGTTAATAACAAATAATTATTACGATAATAGGAATTAGACAATTGTTTTCCTTGTTATTTTCGTTTTATAATGTTGCAAAAACTTTTTATGTTTAATATGGTATATATATATATATATAACATATAACACTGCTGTAAAATTGTTGCATCAGTTTGTCATTGAAGACGCCACTCAACCAGGAACACGATCAATGCAAAGCCAGGAAATGTTGTCAAAAAATCATAATAAACTATATAGACCTAATATGAGAATATTTTTTTCAACCTCTATGAACTTCAATATTAACATAGTTCTGTATTTTACAAACGAAGATAATATTCAATAGATCATCAGCAAACAAACGCATAATTTTCCTAAATGTTATATTACCATTTCAATGATGATAAAACAGTTTTAACGGTGCCCGAATTACATTTACCAGGTGGAATATAATTGATAAATTTAGTTACGTCGTAACGTTGCTGCCGCGCGCAGACCGCCGTAGTTGGCCGAAGCCGACAAGTCAACGGCGGTTGGCGCACCGTCCCGGGCCCCGCGTCTTGCATAATTCGGTTTCAAAAACTCGCAATTTATGGTTAACATAAATGTTACATATCATAGATATAACAACATTTATGAAATGTCATTAAAAAAATTCCGTTTATCAACCAGCACTATAGATTTACCGGAGAGCCAGTTACAAGTTTTGAAAATTGTCACCGATCTGGATCGGCTAACGACAGTTCGATGACTTGGTCTTGGAAGACTGCCAAGTCCACGTGGGTTCATCAAATATGATCCGTGAGTGGAAGCAAGTTGTACGTCGGCCAAACTGAACGATTTGCGATTGTGTGAAATACAGCCTCGATCAACGATGGGTGATGAGGAGTCTATCCTACGCGTATGACAGAGCTAGGTCGGTGCACTCAGCGCATGACCCTGTTAACGCAGGCACTAAACTCGGTCGAACACTGACGTACAACACACTGGCGGCGGAACGACAAGACGCCGACACACCAACAAAATTGCAACGCGCGCGATTGCTAGCAAATTTCATTTACGTTTGAATTTCCTCAAATAAAAATGTTGCAATGTTGCACGCGTCACTTTTTACTGTACAATTTCACTTGTCCACCGGATAACCATGTAGAGTCATTTGACTTGTCCGGGCCAAAAATCACTTGTCCCGGACAAACAGATTTAACCCGGGTTAAATTTACGCTTCGTGTAGATGTTACACAGGTTTAACCCGGGCTATTTTATCTAACCTCGGTGAAATCGCTGTCCGTGTTAAGCTTATGTTGTCTTTCTGCAAGAAAGGGATGGCTCGCTATAACGTTACTCTCGTACTCACACATGCTTCATCGAATCTATATTTTTAGAATTAAAATATGTATTTACAAGTAACATACTTACCTGGCTCCGTCGCTTCACAAGGTGCAATACACTTGGCTGCGCCCCAAGTTGCTCGCCAAAAATAATAATCAAAATGAAATATGACCCATCCCTGCAGCTCCCACCACTCTCACCCATCACTGAATCACCCCCTCTTCGCACTTGGCTAACATGATTGTACAGTGATGGGTTATCTCCCAATAGTGGGGAAGGAGGGAGGGTAATATGGTGAAGCGACGGAGCCAGGTAAGTATGTTACTTGTAAATACATATTTTAATTCTAAAAATATAGAATTTACTGCCTAACACAGACTTAGCCTGGCTCCGTCGCTTCACAAGGTGCAGAATATAGATGAATGGATGGTGGGGTATAGACGGAGCTACTTCTAATGATCTCCTGTTGGTGGCAGAATAGACTCTGCAGCCACTATTGGGCCTAGCTGAATGAGATCAGAGGAGTAGAGGGATAGGTCCTTCAGATAACAATCTGTGAAAGTGTTATGGCAGCGCCAGGTACCAACTCGTAGGATCTGCTCCATGGAGGCCTGTGGAATGCAAGGGACACAGCCATAGATCGTACCTGGTGCGCCTTAACCCGATGGTACTCAAGGAGAGTAGTAGGGGATTGTGCATAACACTCCATAATGGTTTTGCGAATCCAACCAGAGATTGTGGATGGAACAATATCTGATTTATGTCCTGGTTTGAAAGAAACAAAGAGGAGACGTTTGTTCTTCCTCCATGGCATCGACCTTTTGGTAGAATCGCAATGCTCGGACAGTCTGTCTTTGGCCATCCCATCGCTTAAATGATTGTCCAGTGCTGGGATCGTGCAAGAGAGCACACATTTGGGACCTTTGCCCAACACTTGAGTTTTTTACAGGAAAGACAGTCCCACTCGTAGTGTAACCTCTGTCCACCCCGCAGTCCGTTGTAAACGGGCGTGTTCAAAGGCATGGATCTCGCTTCTCCGTTTGCCTGAGGCAAGCGCGATGAGAAAAACTTGTTTCCATGTTAACAGTTTATCAGGGGCATTGTGCAAGATTCAAAAGGGGTTAGGGCTGATAGGACAAAGGCAAGATTCCACTCTGGGAAAGGGCGCTTACTACATCCCTGTTCTAACTCGATATTCCAAAGAAGGGACTTTAACGATGGATTCCGTCCTACCTCAACATCGGAAGTGGCACGAAGGGTGCTGGCAATTGCCATTTGATAGCCTACAACGGTCGAAATTGCCAAGTGTTTCTCCGTGTGAAGGTAGAGGAGAAAATCGGAGACTACACTCTCAGTAGCCGAGAGTGGATTAATCTGTTGTGTGCTGCACCAAGTAGAGAAGATCCTCCACTTGGACTCGTAGATTGCCAGAGTAGACTCTCGTTGAGGTCTGGAGGCACGGGAGGCAACGTCAACCGAAAAGCCTCTGTTGCAGAGGGCATCCCGGATACTCTCCACGCGTGTAGCTGGAGATTGGAGGGATCGCGATGGATTAGTCCTCGTGGTTGTGACAGCAACTGAGGGATGTTGGGTATCTGTAGAGATTCCACCAACATCTCTAAGAGGAGTGGAAACCAGATTGCTTGTGGCCAGCGAGGGGCAATGAGGATCAGTTCGTACTGGTCTCGTTGGACCTTCTCGAGAACTTGTGGCAACAGAGCTGGTGGTGGGTAAGCGTACGCCCACAGTGCCTTCCAGTTCATTGATAGTGCGTCTACTTCCATGGCTGATGGATCTGGAACGGGGGACACAAACAGGGGGAGCTTGTGGTTCCACCTCGTTGCAAATAGATCCAACAAGGGAATTCCCCATTCCAGTGTGAGCGCCCGGAAGACAGAGGGGTGTAGAGACCACTCTGTACCCAACATCTGGGCTGGGCGCGACAGGACCCCTGCAAGAACATTCAATCTCCTGGGAATGTGGCGTGCCCGTAGTACAATCCGGCTGGTCTGACACATTAGGAGCAGCCTCTTGGTCCGTCTGCACAGCAATATTGACCATGTTCCGCCCTGCTTGTTGATGTAGGACACTACAGTAGAGTTGACTGACGTTACAAGGACTGTGAGGCCTGTACGCTTCCTCAGCCAGTGGAGCACGGCTTTGTGTATAGTTTCCAACTCGAGCACATTGATGTGAAATGTTTTCTCGGTTGTTGTCCATACACCGGAGACCGTCAATGAGTTCCAGTGTGCACCCCAGCCGATGCTTGACGCATCTGTGAATAACTGTGTGTCTGGGTCCTTCGGGGTAACTGGAGATCCCCTCAGAACATTGTGTTCCGACATCCACCATTGGAGATCCTCCTCCGCAGTAGGGGAAAGAGGTATCCACAGGTTGCTGGTTGATGCATTGAAATCCCAATGTTGTGAGATGCAATGTTGGGTTTCGCGGGTGTGTAGACGTCCCAGAGGAACTAATTTTTCTGTTGCGGCAAACAGACTTAGTTGGATCTGCCATGTACGAGCACATCCTCCCCGTCGGAGAAGAAATGAGCGAATCAGCTCCTTGAGTTTGTGAAATCGTTCTGATGTTGGAGTCACCTGGAAGGAAATCAGATCGAACTGATATCCCAGAAAAATGAACTTCTGTGTGGGATTCAAGTCTGACTTCTTCTCGTGAATCAGGAGGCCCATCGTGTGGCAGAGACCGAGCACTTATACAGTGTCTCGGAGGCACTGATCGCGAGATGTCGAGAATATCAGCCAGTCGTCCAGGTACTGACAGAGATTGATGCCCATCACGTGCACCAGCACTTTGATCTCCACCATAATTTTGGTGAACACCCAGGGTGCTGGAGAGAGGCCAAACGGCAGAGCTCTGAATTGGTATATGGCGTCCCGAGTCTGAAACCGAAGGAACTTTCGGTAACCCCGGTGGATGGGAATGTGGAAATAGGCGTCCACAAGATCGATGGATGTTACCCAGGCGTCCCGAGGTAGAGATCGCCGAATGCTTTCTGCAGTCTCCATCGTGAAGTGGGGAATTTCTAAGAAAGTGTTGAGAAATGAGAGGTCGATAACAGGCCTCCATCCTCCTGACTTCTTTGGAACAAGGAAAAGATGGCTGTAAAACCCGGGAGACGCAGTGTCGAGGACCATCTCGATTACTTTGTTTTGCCGCATTGTCTGCATCATTGCCTGGAGTGCTTTCCGCTTCACGAGGGGGCCTTTGTCTAGAAATGGTGAAGGGGTACATATCATGGGAGGACATTCTCGGAAACGGAGACGGACACCGACCTCCAAAACATTGCACACCCACTCGTTGCACCTCTTTCGTCTCCAGGCATCACAGAACAGGGATAGTCGAGCTCCTACCTTCCCTGTAAGTAAAGGAGGTAACACGACCGCCTGTCGTGGTATCCCTGGAGAACCCAGAGTCAACGGGTATGCGATGGTTGGGCCGCTCATTGACCGAGGAGCCTGGCACAGACAGTCACAATTTATGTTTCCTCCTTCCTCGACCACGAAAGGATGCGTCGCGATGCGGTTCTTGTGTAAGCTGGCCAGTAGGAACGAGGGGAAGGTCGCGAGGACTGAGCCACGGGAAAAGGTGTAGAGGAACGGTATAAGGCATGTTCCCACTGCTGATCAACTATCTTGTCTCGTAACTGCAACCTAGTTGGCAGTTCATCGAACAGGGACGACGATCCAAATGGCGCCGTGCGGAGGCTCTTCCTTTCATCCTGGAATAAAAGGGTAGAGGCCCCCCGGAGGGTGAGGTCGCGTTGGTGCACCAAGATGTTGTATGCCATCGCACAATCCAACGCGGCCCCATCCGACCAAGCAGTTGCCACTGATTGTGATAACTGCAAGGTAGTCCTCAGTTGGTGTAACACGGATTCTGCCGAAACATTTCCTGTGTTCACATGGTCGATCATGCCCTGAATTGAACGATCCAGAGCCGCCCCAGACCAATCCTGAAAGGACGTGATACAAAGACGTCTACGTGACAGGGTCGCGAGGTCCCTGAAATAGCGTTGTTCTGCCCCCAACTTGTGCTGTGCTCTCCCCCCTGCTGGTGAGCGGGAAATGTCTGCGAAACCTCTGTCCACAACGGGAGGATCCCTGGAGAAAGGAAATTCTCCTGAAGGGAGTTCCACTGGGGCGTACAGGGTCTCCCTAGCACGAGGGACTGACGCGAAACGTTGCGATTTGCCCACTGGAGGTGGTTGTAAATCGCTGTTGATTTTGTGAAAATGGTTTCTCAAGGCTGTTGAAAACGGGAACACAGGCTGTGGTGCGACGGGAACCACGCAATCAGCCTGCGCTAGTGAAGACAAACGCGGTGCGGCATTAGCGACGATACTGTCCGGTGCCGGTAATTCGTCCGACAGGAACGCGCGGGCCTCGTTGACGCGATCCGTATGTGACCACGTGTCGAGTTGTTCGTTCGTGTCGGCGAACTGGCCGTCAACAGAGATCGAGTCACACTCGTTTTCGGAGCAAGAATAATCGTAGGAGAGATCATCAGCCGTCGGTGGGGCGTCGTGACCAGAACACGCAAACGGCAACAAAAAATTGTGGCCGGAGGAAAGATGCCGGGCCGAACTCGCGGCTGCAGACGGCGAAAGGTGAGTGTTGGTGCCATAACCGCCAACTGAATCGAGTTCGGATACCGACAGCTACGGGAGAGTCGGCCGGGTTTCGGGGTTCGGACCGGTGTGCGTGCCGAACGCCGCTTTCTCGAATTACTCCCGCCGGGACCAGAGGTCCGGCCTGGTTTCAAACCGGAGGGTGTGCCGAACGTGGCATTCGCGGGAAAGCCCCTCTGGCCCCGGAGACCGGTTTACCCTCTCCGGGTGTCCGGGAACTCGGTCCGGTTGTCCGAGCTGAGTCGGCCTTCCGGTATAGACCCACTGGCATGAGCTACCGGGTGCGTGCTCAGATTCCCCCGCGGCTGCGTGGGATCCAACTGTTGGGACAATTGTCCGGCCAGTTCCGTCAACCGCCCAGGTCATAGCTGGGCCTCCGGAAGCACGAGTTGGCGAGTTACTTACGGCGTCGGTAGATGAATTGACCGGCTCGGAGTTGACAGACGGGAACTTTCGTTGCTCACGGAGCAAACGCAAGATTTCCTCGATCCTTGACTCGTGGTATTCTCGGTAGAATGAATGGGAGAAAAGTCACGAAAGCTGCCGCTAGAAATGCTGGAGGTGCGCGAGCGTGGTCGTTTGCGATCGCGCGAGCCACCGAGTGCCGACGTCGGCGAGCGGCTGTCAGACGACGGCTGCGTCGCGGAGGCGGAGCGGCGTTTCCTGGACGATCTGGCTTTCGTTCGTTCGACGATGCCCCTTTTTCTGTCCATTCCGAACAAATGTCGCACTTGCTGTCGACTGTACAGCCATGACAAGAGCGACACTTGTCCGGGTGGTTGTCGCCGCTGCGCATCAATTTTGAGCAGGCGGGGCACTTTCGCTGGTGGCGGGATTGTGAGCGGTCCGCCATGACGGCTCAGTTGATCGCGACAAGTCAAAGACAAGTCTAAACACGTTATAATGAAAAAGTGTCGACAACGATGACCACTAGAATCTATAAGTAAAACTCGAAACTATTAACTGTAAGTAAACACAAAAAGGAGTACAATAAGTACAACAAAGTTAAAATAACGGAGCAAAGTCGAGGCGAGACTTAAACAATGGAGGCGCCAAGTGGGAAGAGGAGGTGATTCAGTGATGGGTGAGGATGGTGGGAGCTGCAGGGATGGGTCATATTTCATTTTGATTATTATTTTTGGCGAGCAACTTGGGGCGCAGCCAAGTGTATTGCACCTTGTGAAGCGACGGAGCCAGGCTAAGTCTGTGTTAGGCAGTAAATATGAGTTTTATGACATGGAGAAACATCACAATGACATTTAACCAAACCCACTGAATGAAGAACTAGTTTCCAGGGGTGAAATTGGAGACAGAAAAACAGTGACATTTAGAGGAGAAACCAGCATATCAAGCACTTTTCCCAGGGACACTTTCAAAAACTATTTTGAACTATACCTTACTAGCATGGTAAAGGGCTATTTGAAATTTTTGTTAATCAAAAGAATAGATACAAGCCATTAACAAATTGCCTTAATATTGGTTAAAGGAGCTCTTTGAGGTGGAATTATTCAAGGAATTGCCAATCCAATAAGCATTCATAATGCCAGGGATTTTCCTAGCAAGTGCTAACAATGACCAAAATTTAATGTAATAAAAAATTGACTTGGACTGGGTTTTGTGTCCTATTGCTGTTTAATTTTGTTTAATGTTCACCCTACATTGCATGAGTCTTGGAACTTCGAAATTAAATCGGTAGTTCAATCCCAACAACAAACAGAATTAACATCAGTTATTATAAACTAAAGCACCATTTATGACATGTAAAAGTATAAATAAATAAAATAGTGTGTTGGAAATGAGACAAATGGAAGTGTAATATGTATCTTCATTTAACGAGTGTCATAGATTAACTCAACAAGAGACACTAGAAGCTGTTGTTTCCTTTCCCCTGGTGCCAGGGCTGGTCATCTATCTCTCCTAGTTTGGTGTCATCAGCTGCTTAGGGATTATTACATCAATCAAACTCCACATACCCCTAGCAGGAAACCAATGGATCTGCATCATCATTGAACCATACAAAATCCTGACTCAAGACTAGGAAATAAAAAAAAACTGACCCCTGTACTGATGATGAAATAACTGGAAATCTATTCCATCTTCATAAAATAATAGTGAAGAGATTTATATTATATCAATTTTCAATCATGATCAGTAAATGCAAACATTTTAGGTTTTAGCCAGAACAATTCAAACTACGATGTTAGTGTTACACAGATTTCAATAGTTTCTTGCAAAATGTAAACAACAAATAGTGCAGTCTTTAGCTTCAATGCTTTTTGTTAAGTACATTAATTAAATGTTGATCTTCTGTTATGGAAATGTGCATATTCAGGGTAATGGTTGCTTTTCTAATCAATGCTACCATGGTACATTTGATTATTTGAATTCCATTATACTGATGTTGCATGAATTAATCATAATTAATTAAATATGCCATTCTGCAAAGAAACTACATCAAATCTTTACAAAGAGTATCAATATATTATAAATCAGAAGCCATTATTTAATTAATACAATGCAAATAAACTGTTAGAAAAGTTGCTTTAAATGAAATACTTGCAATGTGTTCAACATAAAAAAACTGTTGCCACAACGAACAATATCTCACAAACTGGTCATGGCTGTTGTGTTGTTACTAACTGTGTGCCTTTAATGTACTTGATCAGCTGACGTCAGCCTCATTCTGGCGTGAAACGTGGCTATGCCATGATGCTGTATTACAGTAAATTCAACGTTACGATAGTCTGGTGTTGTTTGTGATATTTCCATGTTATCGACATAACAATGGCGGCTGTGAATAGCCTCATTCTACAGTGACACAGTGCATAAATAATTTTTTTTAATACAGACATGTGCCGAGTATCAGAATATGAATTGTTTTTATTGTTAGAATGCAGATCTATGTGTATTAACTTTGAAATGTGCCCAGGTTGATTGAGAAAATTAGGTGATACAGATATGGGTACTTACTTATGAGCTGTCCTTGATCCACAGAGCTTGAACAACTCTTCATCAGTGCACCTACATACAACATAATGTTTAAACCATCAAGATAACATCCTTCTGGAATCCTAAAAACTGAAAAAGCAACATAGGAGTCAAAGTCAAAAGTAAATGGTAACGTTAATCATTACAATGCAATTAATATTGAAGAATACTGCTTAACAAAACTTCAGTATCACATTCACATCATGTTTAGGGGTTTCTCCACAGTTGTCAATAATACATGACCATTAAAAATCAAATTACTAAAGCACCACTTGACTCATTACGTCAGACAACCAAAAAGTAATTGTCCAGGATTTAAATGACTAGTACTGCGATTGCATATTTATAAATCTACAACAATGGGGGATGAGCAAGTGTGCATCTGATATCAGAATCTCACTGGGGGTTAGCAGAAAATGTTCTCAAAAGGTACCGTTTTGCTGGCAAATAAACAAGCAGATCATGATACATGTTTACCAATGTATATATATATATAATAATATATTGAACAACTTATATTATATATTTATACATATATATAATTATATTTCATTACAATTAAAGACAGTTTTATACATGAATTTGAAATTACTCTTAATCAGTTACATTACTAATTTAACCACCTCATGTCTGTCATTGTACAATTTATTCTGCAGATGTTGTGTTCAAAAAGACATGATATATGAAGGATACCGAGGCCGCTTTTTGTAAACTACTATGTCCCATCAGCATAGCATTATGCACAACTAAACCATACCTTGAGAGATCATGAGAAATGTCATCCTCAGAATCAGAGCTTTCTCTCTCCACTTTTGTTTCCACTATACCATCCGCATTATAAGTCAAACAAGAAGCCTAAAAAGAACAAACGTTGACTGTAACAGATGATTTAACATCGACCAAATAAATGCAACACCACCAACAGTTTAAATAATACAATTTAATGACATAGTCAGTGTACATTACAAAGATCTACTGGGATAGGGAGCTATTGGGATGGGGACTAAAAACTGGGGGACTACTGGGATGAGGGCTAGAAACAGAGGCGTAACTGAGATGGGGGCTACAAACTGGGGATCAACTGGGATGGGGGCTACAAACTGAGGATCTACTGGGAAGGGGGCTACAAACTTGGGATCTACTTGGATGGGGGGGGCTGCAAACTGGGGAGCTACTGGAATGGGGCTACAAACTGGGGATGTACTGGAATGGGGCTACAAACTGGGATGGGGCTACAAACTGGGGAGCTACTGGGATGGGGCTACAAACAGGGGAACTACTGGGATGGGGCTACAAACTGGGGGCTACTGAGATGAGGGCTGCAAACTTGGGGGCTAATGGGATGGAGGGGCTACAAACTGGGGAGGTACTGGTATATATATTGTTGTCTATATATAAAATATACTATGAGGATGACACAAGAAAGTACAAGCACTTGTTTCCATTGTGGTCCCGGTATATGTTTTCCTTCTTTAGAGTTAGGGATTCCACAAAAGGTTACACATTTATCCCATGCGTGGGATTGTTTTACTTCTCCTTGCGTAGACACCAGGTAGAAGAGACCAACAGCTTATGGTCTCTTTGAAAAGACACAGGCAATGAGTGGTGAATAAAATTGCCCCAAGATTTTACAAGTTTTAAACGGCAGCCAGTAGTGGAATAACCGACAGTCTGGCACTCCGCCTCCCATGGACTACAGCTCCCAGAGGACCACCGCTCTGACACAGGGGTTGATGAAACTATGCTGTTCAGACTATGCCTGTCATATGATCCTATGAGTGCTCAGATGTGTCTGCGGGTACTGAAACTTGTTAACGGCTGTTTATGAATATACCAATCATATTCATAAACGAATAATGTTCAAATTATATTTTTATTGTAGTTTGTTAAAACACATTTGGTTGGTCAAGAAGTTAGAACTGAAATAGCATACACTTGATCATCTTGTCACCTTGTGCCACTAAGTCGGATCTGACTTTTGGGGACTCTTCAGAACAGCCTCCTCCATTCTCACCTGTCCCATGTTGCCTGGCCAGGTTGTTCTAGAGTCAGGGAAATTTCTGTTTTCATTTCACCTAGCCACCTGGTTTTGGGTCAACCTCTTATGTTTTCATTCAATCATTCCCAGCATGATGATTATTTCCAGGTGTGATGTTCACATGACATGGTCAAAATAAATCAGTGTTTGGTGGAGGACAGATCTGTCAAGTGTTCTTGGATTATTAAGTACCGGTATATTTAGCATTTAATTGTTCATTACTTTTTTGTTCACGAGATCCATAACATGTGACGCCAGCACCACTCTCAAAAGCTTGGATGCGCCATTAATCATCTTTAGTTGTAGTCATGTCTCAGAAGTGTATGTTGTCACCAGGAAAACCATGGCTTGTACAATTCTAGTTTTTGTGGTAATTGATATGTCTTTCCATATTGTGCCCAGACTTGCTATTGCAGATCAGCACATGGCGAGTCATCTGTTGATTGTTTTCACTATCAATGTAGTGTCATTGGCGTATCACAGGTTTTGAAGTAGCAAACCACCAATTATAAAGCCTTACTTGTTTGTAATGACGCTCTGATTATTTGTTCGCTGTAGATGTTGTTGAAGGGTGCTGACACTGCTCAGGATAGTGTACAACTTTGTCTAACTCCTTTCCAAATGTTGAACCATCGAGTCTCTCCTTGGTTTGTTCTCACTATGGCTTGTTGGTCATTATACAAGGATTGTAGGAGTTTGATAAGACGTTTTGGACCATTCATATTTTCTAGTGTTTTCCATAACATATATGGTCCCTGGTAGCTGTTTTTTAAACCAGCTTGCTCAATGGGGAGTTGACCATTCATGAAGACGGAGTCTTTTCTGAAGGATTTTTTTAAGGAGTCCTTTGCTGGTGTGTGAGATCAGTGAGATGGTTCGGTGGTTTTCACAGAGATTAGTATCTCCTTTTTTGGAATGGTGATGTAGATAGATTTCTTCCAGCCTGCAGGCCATTTACCAGTTTTCCATATCGATATACCAGTATATATGACATAATATGATATATTTATAATTGAGCTAACATATGTATGTGGGTATGTTTTCAGCTAATCAGTTTAAGAGTTCATATCGAATGTTAGATGGACATAAACTGACTGTTCATAACATTACACATAATTTCTGCAATTTTGCAGAACAATCATTCAGTTGGAGACATTTTGGATAACTTGCATTAACGCCATAACAAATATAATTTATGATTACGCCGGGAAACCATGTTCCGAGTCTGTATATGTGGCAACATCCTGAGAATGGGCAATTTTGTTAGTTACAATAATAACGATCTAACTCTGTACTTTTTAGTAAGACTACAGACTACTTGCATTCTTGCGATACTGAGAACACACCTTTACAAAGTTCCCATATAGCACATCTCTTGCAGCTTTCGTCTTGGCTTTCTTTGACTTGGCCAGAACTTGTGTCACCTTAACTCCTTCCTGAAATGATGGCTACAGTAAGTGTTTATTTATATATTATGTATATCTCAGTTTCATCCCCAGTAAGTGTATACTGTTACCTCAATAACCACACTGTTACTCTTTTCCCCAAAATTCAAAGCTCCAAACAACAACTTTAACAACCGATACATGGAATGGATAAGTTAATAACTTTCAAAATGAGAAATCATGGAAGCTTATGTTTTGAGCAACGATTCAATGTTCTTATAATACTATAAACTAAAATCAATACCAGACGTAACAAAAAACATTATGATAATTACATGGTTATGTTACAAATTGTATCATTACAGTAGTCCCTGCATTCAGCGGACATGTATGTATCCAGGCATAAGTGTACTAAAACTGCAGGTGTCCATCCATCAAAGGGACAGGCTTTTTTGTGCGGGAGTTCAGACTTCAGTTCAACCAATACACGGACTTGGTAGAAATACATCTACACATTACTTGATGGTAACTAAACCTTAAGCATATTTATGACAACTGTGATGTACTAAATATAAACAGTTAGTCTTGGAGTCATATATATTGTCTGCCCAGCACCATCCACCTGACTCCCACTTGTGATCTGTAGTTTTGAAGAATTTGATGTGCGATAACATACATCAGCATTCACGTAAACACGGTGGACCAATAACAAGTCTATTACAATATTATGTAAATTGGTATTCTCAAATTATTTAGATTTTCGCCAAAATACTTTGTAACTAATTTGTAAGTTGACAATTTTGGCTGCCACCAACAAGATGCAAAATAATAACCTGGAGATGAACAACCGAATATTTAAATTGGTTGATATATGCAGCGCAGTTTATTAAACATTAAAAATGGGCCAAGAGGCCCTGAAGTCCTTTTGACTAATACGCCTATATGTGACCCGGGCTGACCAAATGAGTGATAAGTCGGAAAAATTGTAACATCGTTTTCTTTCATTCTTGTAAAGGTTGGGTAGGGTGCTTGACATGGTTTCAAAAATTATGACTGCTACAAAAATTGGCGAAGTTATGGAGCACTGAACATGGTAGGGTTCAAAAAGTGAAAATGAAGAAAACGGTTGTTGAAGTTTTACACTATATATGCAAATGGATTGCGTGGAAATATCACATGTATGACATTCAAATGTGGCGCACAATATGTATGTTACGTTGCCCTGATACACTGGAAGTACAACTTATGCCAGATTATGTTTTTACGTGTAAAACTAAGAGGACAGATTATTTGAGAGCAAAAGGTAGACTAAAGATAATTAATAACAGAGCTGACATCTTGAGTAGGACCATTCACTAGCAGATACAGCTGACAGCTGCACTGCCTGCATTGTCAGAGTGTCAGTGTAGACTGGTCAATTTGTGTAATAAACTCATGAAGTGTTTGCCTGATATACTCTTGTAATTAGTGATTTTAAGGACATCAACAGATATTAGTACTTAATCTTCAGTGCTAGTGTCTGGTGTATTTGACATATGTACAAATCTCCAACAAGTCCATTACAACACATATTTACACATTAAACATTATACAGAATCCAATACACAGACATTATTTCATACATTTATTTTGAAAATCAATATAAATAATACATTCAACACGCTCACACAAGCCTGTAGGTTTAGTGGCTGCCAGCACACTACTGAGCTTATACTACCATGCAGATGTGAAAAACGTCTTGATGTATTTAGAACTTGAGTCACTAATAACTGTTCACCAAGCAGTAGCAGAACAGTTTTATAATAACAATCCACAAGTTAAGTGGCAGTGATCTTCCTTTTATCATTCATGTGACGTTTCTTGTTTATTGTGAGCAGGGCGGACAAATGGAAACAGTTTCTACCCAGCAGAAATCAAACAACCCTGTTGGTAATTATTAATCAAATATTTTTTTGGTGAATCATAGTTACAGATCATTAAGGGTTATGATGGTAGTAAAATGTTGACATGTTTACTGTTCACTTATTGCACCACGTCTTGTATTTAGAGGAATAATTATAATAGAAAATAAAATGTTGTGGCACATATTTTTAAATACATGCATGAGAAACTGGGAATTACTTTGCTATGGCCTAAGAATAACTAATTTCACAAACTTCCTGCTTATATAAAACAACTGCATCAAATAGATATCCATGCAAGACAGAAGGGGGATAGTGGTCTTTCTGGCACAATACACAAAATATACTGTTAGGGGATAGTCTCAAGGGCCCTTCTCAAAACCACATCACTAGACAGTGTAAACATTTTGCATTTTGGGGGGCTGTTTCAGCCTTCTTCTCATGTGGTGTACATTTACTACAAGGAGAAAACTTGTCTCCTTTGTTATTTGCTATTTACCTGAATGATTTTGAACACTGTTAGTCATAATTATAAGGGACTTGACATGGCAGCTGGTGAAATTTACAACAACCTTAGTGATGATGATGTAGACATTTTCTTGCAAATGTATGTTCTACTATATGCTGATGATACTAGAATAATTCAATCAAATACAGATTTCTTGTGTATAATGGAACTATGTCAACTCTTCTAATGGTTGACATTTGGTTGTTTCAGAAAGACCCCTTAGAATGTAGGCACAACTGTCCAGGGATCTAGTGAGTCAGCCACAGTGAGGTGTGACAGATGTTGTAGGAAAGGGGATTAGTTGAACAAAAGGACTGGAAGCATGATATATCTGCTGCCGCTGCTGCAAACAATTTAGTTAGCAAATTTAGCATTTTAGGGGACCTTTGATGCCCTTAGAATGATTAAATCAAATACAGATTTCTTGTGTATAATGGCACTACCACATGAATTGTCTATGCAAAATTAGAGAAAAAGTTGCAGAACAGTTTTTGAAAACATTTTGTCTATTTTTTTTTAAACTGTTCAGCAACTTAGAATGATTCAACCAAATACAGATTTCTCGTGCATGGTGGCAGTGCCCTAAGATACGTCTATCAAAATTAGAGAAAAAGTTACTGAACGGTTTCTGAGATACGGCAGCTAACGGCGGACACAGAGTGATGGCAATAGTCCATTGAACCTTCGGCCCAAAGGACTAAAAACTACAACAGATACAATCAACAATTATATCACTCAGTCTTTAATCTAATCTCGAAAGATTCATGAATGCACGTGTGGTGTTCATCGTTACAGGTACAAACTACTACTGTATATGCATACTTGTATTATATCTCCTAACAATCATACAAGTACTGGAGAGTATGCAACTAGGGCTAAAACGAGAAATCCCATTACTCAATAGGAATGCAAAAAGTGTAGTTGCAAGATGAAATCACTATACAATCATTGACAATGATACCCAAACTTGCCTCTGTATTGTGAACTTGGATGCTGTTGGCAGCCTTGTTAAACACATGATCCCACCAGTGGAAGGAGAATTCCTTGCCTGGGTCATGCCCCACCTAGAACAGAACCTTCTTAAACATGTCATGGTCCCACCAGTGGAAGGAGAATTCTTTGCCTGGGTCATGTCCCACCTAGAACAGTCTTCTTAAACACATCATAGTCCCACCAGTGGAAGAAGAATGCCTTGCCTCAGTCATGTTCAGGGGTAGAACTACCCACTAGTCCGCTAGTCCGTACACTAGTAAAGATTACGGCGGACTAGTAAACCCGGCCTACCAACTAGTCCGGCTGTCTAGTAAAAATCAGCGTGTTGAGTGGCGCCACCAAACGTACAATTGACAAAGTAAATCTTCACCTAATGTGAATCGACAGTGAAACGGTACTTTTGATTGGTTGTTGTGTGACATAGAAATCTGAAACGACCGTTTTGTTTGGCGTATCATGTAGAGGGGTACCGGCTAATGAGCGCAATTGGCGTCCATTTTCGCGTCTATTTTCTAATCTATTTTCAAATGCGCGGATTTCGAATACGGTTCACATCTTCAGTTCTACATCAATTATTTTGTTAATTCATTACTAATTATTTTGTTACGTTTACGCACGATGCATCGTTATTTAACTGGGGTTGCAAAACCAGAAGTTAAACGCAAGGTGGAAAAGCGAGAACGGGACACGCTGTACGACCAGCAGAAACGACAGCGTGGCTATTTGAAGGTTTGGGAACGAGACCACACTTGGCTGTCCTACGATGACGACAACGATTTGATGTTTTGCAAAGTGTGCAGGACACACAACGTAACTGGTGTCCGTGGCAAGAATGCGTTCTTGACTGGCACGGACAACTTTCGTCCAGACTCGCTACGCGCACACAGTACAAGCGAGGCGCACACACGAGCTGTCTTCCGGCAAACTGCGTTCGAAGCCCGTCCCGGCACTGCACCTGCCCACCGAGCCATCCAAGCGCTGAACACGGCCACCATGGACCGTCTGACGCATTTGTTTAGGTAATTATGTTACCCATGTGATATAATGTTATAAAATGTAAAAAAAATATTGTGTTTGATTGTACTTTGTTAGGGTTAGCACTATATGGTTTAAATTATTATCCCTCATTTCTCTGTTATCTCTCATTTCAAGCGTGCCGTGCAGTAAACAATGCCATGGGAAATTATTAATTTGCATTTGATGTAGATCTGTGTTATAACTTGCCTGGATCTTCGGGTTCAAAAGTAATACTATTTAGTGTTGTATTTCCCGCCTTTATGCATCATATTTTTGGTTTTGAGAACGTGGCTTGTCTTGTGATTTTTGTGCTTTTATTAAAAT
Organism: Paraescarpia echinospica; assembly: GCA_020002185.1. Taxonomy (NCBI): domain Eukaryota; kingdom Metazoa; phylum Annelida; class Polychaeta; order Sabellida; family Siboglinidae; genus Paraescarpia; species Paraescarpia echinospica. The sequence continues at coordinate 38,668,339 of CM034532.1, read as the reverse complement.
TTAAACCTGCCCATCTTCAAATCTTCGTCAAGTTTTGTTTTGAAAGCGAGGATGTTTTTAGTATTCACTGTTTGCTGAGGAAGGTTGTTATGTTGTGACTATACTCAGTATTTACTTAATACTATGATATTTAATATTTCCTGCATTGGATGTTTCAGGACTTGTCACGCGATAGCAAAGCACCGGCGTCCGTTCACAGATTATGTGTGGCAGTGTACCCTGGACGCACAGAAGGGCCTTGATGTGGGGAACACTTATCGGAATGACAAGGCATGCAAGCAGTTCATGCGTGCCATCGCTGAGGTTGAGCGCCGTCACCTCGCACAGCACCTGGAGAATGCTCACTTTCTCGCCCTCATCAGTGACGGTACGACAGATGCGTCCATCACGGAAGCGGAGATAGTGTACGTGAGGTATGCAGTGAATGGTGTCGTCTCTACTGCCTTCGCTGGTATTGAGAACGTCGGCAAGGCAGATGCTCCGTCAATCAAGCGGGCAATTGACGGTGTCGTGGAGCGCTACCTCCACATCCCGAAAGAGACACTCATGAAGAAGCTTGTCGGATTCGGCAGTGATGGCGCCGCTGTTATGACCGGATCAGCCAACGTTGTCGCCACGCTCTTCCGAAATGAGCAGCCGTGTCTGCAAGCAATCCACTGCTATGCGCATCGCCTGGAACTTGCATATAAGGACGCATTGTGTCGGTTGCCCATGTACACAAAGTTGAGCGGTCTCCTCCTGAGCCTCTACTTGTTCTACCATCACTCGCCACTGAACCGTAGCAACTTGAAGGCAGCATTCGACACATTGTCTCTGCCATGTGCCCTTCCACCACGTGTCGGTGGCACTCGCTGGTTGCCACATCTGCTGAAGGCACTGCAGGCCCTTGTGAAGGGATATCCAGCATATGTCCTGCATCTGACGCAGATGCAAGTGCCCGGGGGCTCCGGAGATGCCAAGGCAAAGGCCATTGGCTTCTTGGCGACACTGCACCGACGAGACATCATCGAGATGGCACACTTCCTTCTCGATGTGCTGTTTGTTCTGAGCAAGCTGTCGCTGGTGGCTCAGACAGTGACTGCGACAGTTGCTGATGTACATGCCACGCTGACATCCGTTGTGGCCACCCTTGTGATGTACAAGACGACCACAACTGCCAAGGAGCGTGCCCTGGCGCGCATGGAAGACTTCCATGGTGAGACACTCACAGGTGCTGTCTTCGCCAAGCAGACCCGACTGCAGATCTTGGGCAACCTGGTCAGCTGTCTGGAGGGTCGCTTCGTTGACAGCAATTCGGACGTTGTGCGTGCATCATCAATCGTTAGCTCCAAGCTGTGGCCTGAAGCTGCAGGTGATTATGGAAATGACGCTGTGGCCACACTCAGCTTCACGACGGTGGCATCGATACTGCCAGTGTGGAGACGGAGTGGACACTTCTGAAGATGATCCTGTATGAACAGTCACCAGACGTGCGACAGCTGACATGGTCTAGTGTCAATGCAGCCCACCAGGCAGAGTATGGAAACATACTTGGGCTTGTTGACGCCATTCTGACTCTGCCAGCCAGCTCGGCTGATGCGGAGAGAGGCTTCAGTCAGCTGAAGCTGACGAAGAGCAGCATCCGGTCAGTCCTGAAGGCAGATCGACTGACTGATCTGTTGACCATTCAGCTGAGTTCACCAGACATCGCTGCATTTGAACCGAAGGAGGCAATCGAGCTGTGGAGTGCTGGTGGAGCCCGGAGGCCAGACACTCAGCCGCTTAGGCCAAGGCCCGACTGTAGTAGTTACACTGATAGCAGTGACACCGACTGTGATGACAGTAGTGCCTCCGACTCTGAGTGACATTGACTGACTGACAGGCAGTGTTAACGCCAGGCCTGGATGACACTGTGGTTTTTTGTGTTTTAAATAAAATTGTTGTGACCTAAATTTGTGCTATGTTTTTTATTTGCAGGACTAGTAAACCTTTTGGCGGACTAGTAAATTTTTGTCTTTACTAGTCCTGCTGTCTAGTAAAATAAATGCTGAAGTTCTACTCCTGATGTTCCACTTAGAACAGAGCCTTGTTAAACACGTCATGGTCCAACCAGTGAATGGAGAACCCTGTTTGGTCCTGCAATCTAAATTTTATCATTCTGAGTTAAGGGTTAGTTTGAATAAATTGACAACAATTTTGTCTTAGCAGAAGAAACAATTTCATTGGTTAGAATGAAACAGGGTAACCAATCATTTTCATCATAATGAGAAGTGCAACTGTGCAAGTGTTCCTAGGCGATTAATTAGCAACAACCTGTGGTGCCATATTATGGAGCGTTGTTCTTTTAAGCATACAGTATGCATAAGAAATATTCTTATTCTTAATATTCCTACGATGTGGCACGTGTAAAACTAGTTCTCATTGGAGAGATAAATTAGCAGTGCTTAGGGAAACAAACGATCTGCATGACAGATGTGCTAAGACATGGACAAAGTCATAGAGAAGGCCATATATCATCATCCGCATAAATTCAAGTTTAGCTCTCAGCTGGAATGACACACATCAGTGTAATTTAAGTTGACTGGAAGTGATTTACAATTATACATGATGGTGATAACTGATTTTATGGTCAAATGGATACTGGAACACAGCAAAGGCAAAGTGAAATTTACTTACTTTCTTATGTTGTCAATGGTTGACAGGGAATTACAATAAATGATGGATCAAGGTAACCAGTTTTAGTTAGATGCTGCTGAAAAGAGAGTTTACGTTAACTAGAGCATATATGCTAAGCAGAACAAATATGGTATATATTAATACAAGAGAACATGACTAATTTACCCCAGTTGTGTTGTTTTTAACTGTAACTTTGATAGCATCCTTGATCCCGTCCTCACTACGACCAAGCCCACTTCCTGAAACAGAAACACACTTTATAGATAATGCATCATGGCCATCACAGTAACTTTTAGTGAGGAAAAACAAAAATTCACATCTGGACTGAGGATAAATACATAGGGGTATTGAGTAGGAAGTTCTATGAACCCAGGACAAGATTGGTGCCACATGAGGTGAGTACCACCACGGTTTCTAGCTGAGTTGTGGAATGTGTGCTAGATGATTATTCAAGATGAATGATAACTCACAGTGAATTTGGCTTGGTCATTTTGGCCTGCAATCTTTGATGGCATTAGTGACTCAATATGTTTGACACAATTCTAGAAAGGGCTAAATGAAGTGCCTCTTCATCTAGCCTGTTCAGAAGAGGTGATGTAACAAGAGATATAAAAGTGCCTCATTAATTCGATAATTATGTTTGCTCGTCTCATTTTGAATTTTGTTAAAAATAAACCTACGTCGTACCCAGGGTTTTCTCTGCACGTTTGTGTTGAAGGTACTCAGGAGGACCCTTAACACATTTAGAGATATCCTCTACAGCATGTCTCTCTTTGTTAATATGTAAGTATTTTATTTTAAAAATGGGCCAAGAGGCCCTGAAGTCCTTTGGACTAATATGTCGATATGTGACCCTGGCTGACCAAATGAGTAATAAGCCGGAAAAATTTTAACAATTTTTTCTTACATTCTTGTAAAGTTTGGGTAGGGTGCTTGGGTGCTTTACATGGTTTCAAAAATTATGACTGCTACAAAAATATGGAGCATTGAACATGGTAAGGGTCAAAAAATGAAAATGAAGAAAACGGCTGTTGAAGTTTTATATTATATATGCAAGTGGATTGCATGAAAATATTACATGCATGACATTCAAATGTGGCACACAGTATGTATATATTATGTTGTATTGATACACTGGAAGTAAAAAATTTGCTGCTACAAAGACTTAGCAAGTTATGCCAGATTATGTCTTTATGTGTAAAACTAAGAGGACAGATTATTTGAGAGCAAAAGGCACACTAAAGAAAATCAAAAATGACGAAGCTAACGCAGAGTTAACATAATTGGCTAGTTGGTATAAATGCTTTATAAAACAAATATCAAAATGCTACCTAAACAGTTACATGAAAACTTGTGCAACCTAAAACATAGCAACCCTGCAGAATACTGGGATATACTTAATAAAGCAAGTAACAGCAGTGAAAAATGTGGAAATATTTCACTGGATAAGTTTATGAACCACTTTGAAAAACTCTTTGAAAAACCTGAAAGTGAAACTGCAGCTAGTGAGATACCTTTTGATCCAAGAAGATTTCCCATTCAAACAAACACATAAACAGACCATTCACGCAAAATGAAGTACTAATGCAAATAAAACAATTAAAAAAGGCATGTGGTATTAATAATGTTATAAATGAATACTTAAAAAAATGGGCCAAGTGGCCCTGAAGTCCTTTGGACTAATACGTCTATATGTGACCCCGGCTGACCAAATGAGTGATAAGTCGGAAAAATTGTAACATTGTTTTCTTACATCCTTGTAAAGGTTTGGTAGGGTGCTTTACACGGTTTCAAAAATTATGACTGCTACAAAAATTGGCAAAGTTATGGAGCATTGAACATGGTAGGGATTAAAAAGTGAAAATTAAGAAAACGGCTGTTGAAGTTTTACATTATATATGCAAATGGATTGCATGGAAATATTACATGCACAACATTCAAATGTGGCACACAGTATGTATATATTATGTTGTATTGATACACTGGAAGTAAAAAATGTGCTGCTACAAAGACTTAGCAAGTTATGCCAGATTATGTCTTTATGTGTAAAACTAAGAGGACAGATTATTTGAGAGCAAAAGGCACACTAAAGAAAATCAAAAATGACGAAGCTAACGCAGAGTTAACATAATTGGCTAGTGGGTATAAATGCTTTATAAAACAAATATCAAAATGCTACCTAAACAGTTACATGAAAACTTGTGCAACCTAAAACATAGCAACCCTGCAGAATACTGGGATATACTTAATAAAGCAAGTAACAGCAGTGAAAAATTTGGAAATATTTCACTGGATAAGTTTATGAACCACTTTGAAAAACTCGTTGAAAAACCTGAAAGTGAAACTGCAGCTAGTGAGATACCTTTTGATCCAAGAAGATTTCCCATTCAAACGAACACATAAACAGACCATTCACGCAAAATGAAGTACTAATGCAAATAAAACAATTAAAAAAGGCATGTGGTATTAATAATGTTATAAATGAATACTTAAAAAAATGGGCCAAGTGGCCCTGAAGTCCTTTGGACTAATACGTCTATATGTGACCCCGGCTGACCAAATGAGTGATAAGTCGGAAAAATTGTAACATTGTTTTCTTACATCCTTGTAAAGGTTTGGTAGGGTGCTATACACGGTTTCAAAAATTATGACTGCTACAAAAATTGGCAAAGTTATGGAGCATTGAACATGGTAGGGATTAAAAAGTGAAAATTAAGAAAACGGCTGTTGAAGTTTTACATTATACATGCAAATGGATTGCATGGAAATATTACATGCACAACATTCAAATGTGGCACACGGTATGTAATATGCATGTTATGTTGCAATGATACACTGGAAGTACAAATGTGCTGCTACAAAGACTTATCAAGTTATGCCAGATTATGTCTTTATGTGTAAAACTAAGAGGACAGATTATTTGAGAGCAAAAGGTAGACTCACTGTTTGACACATTTTAAAACCTACAGGCAACTGTTCAGTTTAACAGGGGTCTAGTGGCTTAATGCTGTCTGTTGACACAAGCTACTGCCAGCAAGCAGAGAACCTCAGCTCCACAGCTGGGTGTAATACACAACCAGAGCCACCACTGATTCATGGTCAAGTAGATTAGCTCAATGCACTATCTAAGACAATATACAACAGTGTGAGTGACAGTGTCCAGAGTGAGGCCTAAGCAGTGTCCTCATTGCTGAATAGATCAATTAAACCTGCCAAGTGGGTGACATTCTGCACAAGTGTTCATTAATCCTTAGTGATTGTTCAGAACACCAGACTGACCACATACCTAAACAAAACGAATAGGTGAAGAACAGGCAGTGTTCAAATAGGGGTATTGGTTGAATTGTATTTGTCTTGACACAAAAGTCTTTATTGTGCCTTCATTGATTATAAGAAAGCATTTGATTTAGTAGACTGGTCCTCCCTGTGGTCTAAGATCATTTCATGCGGTATTAATGGTATTGTGTTGAAAGTTGTATACAACATGTACAAAAATGCTGAATCATGTATGAATCAGGGCCAGGCTGTGTCAGCCTTCTTCTCATGTGATGTAGAGGTATGGCAAGGAGAAAACTTGTGTCCTTTGTTATTTGCTATTTACCTGAATCATTTTGAACACTGTTAGTCACAATTATAGCGGATTTGACATGGCAGCTGGTGAAATTTAAAACAACCTTAGTGATGATGATGTAGAAAATGTATGTTCTACTATATGCTGATGACACTAGAATGATTCAATCAAATACAGATTTCTTGTGTATAGCGGAACTATGTCAACTCTTCTAATGGTTGACATTTGGTTGTTTCAGGTGTCAAATATATTGTGAATCTGTAATTATTAGTCTATATTGATACAATTGATTTACATAGTACCATGTCTACACAAGGCATGGCATGTGTAAACAGAACAGTAAAATGCATTTTATATCAATAAAGTGTAGGATATTTCACTCTATAGTTGTCCAGAATATTAATTGTCTATGTTTGTCACCTACAGGTGACAGCATATTAATTTTCTATGTTTGTCACCTACAGGTTTCTACAGACAATACATCTTTAATCAATAGACATCACAGTCACACCATTTTATAATAATTAAATGAACATCAAAATAAACACAACTTGCAATTATAGAAAATCAATAGTTTTGAAGATACAGTTTAAAAGTGTTCTGTTCAGTCTAACAGTAACAGGGATCAAGTGTGTCTTCTCTGCCTGGGTGCTGTGACCAATGAAAGATTAGTCAAGGTCTCAATGGACTAGGCTGTAGAGATTAGTCACAGCTGTTGACTTTGTGGCACAATACACAACATCTACTGTTGGGGGTGGTCTCAAGGGCCCTTCTCAAAACCACATCACTAGATAATGTAAAACTTTTGCACTTTGGGGGCCCCTTAGGTGCCCTTAGAATGATTCAATCAAATACAGATTTCTTGTATATAGTGGCAGCACCCTAAGATACATCTATACAAAATTAGAAAAAAAGTTGCTGAACAGTTTTTGTAAAAATAGGCAAAATGTTACATTTTCACCAGTTTTGGGGTCCTTGGAGGCCCAAGGGAGCCCTTAAAATGATTCAATCAAATACAGATTTGTCATGCATAGTGGCAGTGCCCTAAGATATGTCTATGTAAAATTAGAGAAAAAGTTGCTGAACGGTTTCTGAGATCCGGCAGCTAACGGCGGACGCAGAGTGATGGCAATAGTCCCTTGGACCTTTGGCAAAAAAATGTGAAAATTAGGGTGCGGAGGTAAAATGAAGAAAATGGGATCACTGACGCTGATGATTTTTTTGTAACTAGTAGGCCTACATCAATTTTAATAATTTCTCTAGGTAAGACATTTAGATCTAGGTCAACATATAGGCTCAGGTTTTATATATACTTTATTATTATATACTCACTATACTTATACAGTGAGTGTAAAGCCTAAAGGTCGTAACACTGTACGAAAACAGATCCCGAGGCCCCCCATAGACCATGTCAGTCAGGCTCATACCACAATAATTTTGTTTTGCAAGCCATTTGGCATACACGACACATGCACTGGTCTCCCCCGGGTGTGGGGTACTGCCATAAATGGCAAGTTTGGAGAGGGAGGGTTCCTTGTGTTGTGTCATCCTAGGGGATACATATTATATGCGGTTGCAACAAACTTTTTAGGTTTTTTTCTATTTTTTACAAGGAATTTCCCATTTTATCAGTAATAGAACTCCTGTTTTTGAGAGCCATCCATCACTTAACGACTTGAATGGCACAATATTTACAATAAAAATTAGGCAAATTTAAGGTAATACTTTCATTTATCATTATGATTTACAAGAGCTATTGCTTTACAAATTGATGAGGAAAATAATTTAAATTTACGATGATAATAAATGGCCATTTAGAGTTTGTGATAATGAATATACCTATCTGACCTCACAACAATGAAGACTACACAGGGGTAGAACTTCAGCATTTATTTTACTAGACAGCAGGACTAGTAAAGACAAAAGTTTACTAGTCCGCCAAAAGGTTTACTAGTCCTGCAAATAAAAAACATAGCACAAATTTAGGTCACAACAATTTTATTTAAAACACAAAAAAACCACAGTGTCATCCAGGCCTGGCGTTAACACTGCCTGTCAGTCAGTCAATGTCACTCAGAGTCGGAGGCACTACTGTCATCACAGTCGGTGTCACTGCTGTCAGTGTAACTACTACAGTCGGGCCTTGGCCTAAGCGGCTGAGTGTCTGGCCTCCGGGCTCCACCAGCACTCCACAGCTCGATTGCCTCCTTCGGTTCAAATGCAGCGATGTCTGGTGAACTCAGTTGAATGGTCAACAGATCAGTCAGTCGATCTGCCTTCAGGACTGACCGGATGCTGCTCTTCGTCAGCTTCAGCTGACTGAAGCCTCTCTCCGCATCAGCCGAGCTGGCTGGCAGAGTCAGAATGGCGTCAACAAGCCCAAGTATGTTTCCATACTCTGCCTGGTGGGCTGCATTGACACTAGACCATGTCAGCTGTCGCACGTCTGGTGACTGTTCATTCAGGATCATCTTCAGAAGTGTCCACTAAGTCTCCACACTGGCAGTATCGATGCCAGCGTCGCGAAGCACAGGGCCAAAATGGTTGTTGAGTGTGGCCACAGCGTCATTTCCATAATCACCTGCAGCTTCAGGCCACAGCTTGGAGCTAACGATTGATGATGCACGCACAACGTCCGAATTGCTGTCAACGAAGCGACCCTCCAGACAGCTGACCAGGTTGCCCAAGATCTGCAGTCGGGTCTGCTTGGCGAAGACAGCACCTGTGAGTGTCTCACCATGGAAGTCTTCCATGCGCGCCAGGGCACGCTCCTTGGCAGTTGTGGTCGTCTTGTACATCACAAGGGTGGCCACAACGGATGTCAGCGTGGCATGTACATCAGCAACTGTCGCAGTCACTGTCTGAGCCACCAGCGACAGCTTGCTCAGAACAAACAGCACATCGAGAAGGAAGTGTGCCATCTCGATGATGTCTCGTCGGTGCAGTGTCGCCAAGAAGCCAAATGGCCTTTGCCTTGGCATCTCCGGAGCCCCCCGGCACTTGCATCTGCGTCAGGCTGCTCATTTCGGAAGAGCGTGGCGACAACGTTGGCTGATCCGGTCATAACAGCGGCGCCATCACTGCCGAATCCGACAAGCTTCTTCATGAGTGTCTCTTTCGGGATGTGGAGGTAGCGCTCCACGACACCGTCAATTGCCCGCTTGATTGACGGAGCATCTGCCTTGCCGACGTTCTCAATACCAGCGAAGGCAGTAGAGACGACACCATTCACTGCATACCTCACGTACACTATCTCCGCTTCCGTGATGGACACATCTGTCGTACCGTCACTGATGAGGGCGAGAAAGTGAGCACTCTCCAGGTGCTGTGCGAGGTGACGGCGCTCAACCTCAGCGATGGCACGCACGAACTGCTTGCATGCCTTGTCATTCCGATAAGTGTTCACATCAAGGCCCTTCTGTGCGTCCAGTGTACACTGCCACACATAATCTGTGAACGGACGTCGGTGCTTTGCTATCGCGTGACAAGTCCTGAAACATCCAATGCAGGAAATATTAAATATCATAGTATTAAGTAAATACTGAGTATAGTCACAACATAACAACCTTCCTCAGCAAACAGTGAATACTACAAACATCCTCGCTTTCAAAACAAAACTTGACGAAGATTTGAAGATGGGCAGGTTTAAATTTTAATAAAAGCACAAAAATCACAAGACAAGCCACGTTCTCAAAACCAAAAATATGATGCATAAAGGCGGGAAATACAACACTAAATAGTATTACTTTTGAACCCGAAGATCCAGGCAAGTTATAACACAGATCTATATCAAATGCAAATTAATAATTTCCCATGGCATTGTTTACTGCACGGCACGCTTGAAATGAGAGATAACAGAGAAATGAGGGATAATAATTTAAACCATATAGTGCTAACCCTAACAAAGTACAATCAAACACAATATTTTTTTACATTTTATAACATTATATCACATGGGTAACATAATTACCTAAACAAATGCGTCAGACGGTCCATGGTGGCCGTGTTCAGCGCTTGGATGGCTCGGTGGGCAGGTGCAGTGCCGGGACGGGCTTCGAACGCAGTTTGCCGGAAGACAGCTCGTGTGTGCGCCTCGCTTGTACTGTGTGCGCGTAGCGAGTCTGGACGAAAGTTGTCCGTGCCAGTCAAGAACGCATTCTTGCCACGGACACCAGTTACGTTGTGTGTCCTGCACACTTTGCAAAACATCAAATCGTTGTCGTCATCGTAGGACAGCCAAGTGTGGTCTCGTTCCCAAACCTTCAAATAGCCATGCCGTTTCTGCTGGTCGTACAGCGTGTCCCGTTCTCGCTTTTCCACCTTGCGTTTAACTTCTGGTTTTGCAACCCCAGTTAAATAACGATGCATCGTGCGTAAATGTAACAAAATAATTAGTAATGAATTAACAAAATAATTGATGTAGAACTGAAGATGTGAACCGTATTCGAAATCCGCGCATTTGAAAATAGATTAGAAAATAGACGCGAAAATGGACGCCAATTGCGCTCATTAGCCGGTACCCCTCTACATGATACGCTAAGCCAAACAAAACGGTCGTTTCAGATTTCTATGTCACACAACAACCAATCAAAAGTACCGTTTCACTGTCGATTCACATTAGGTGAAGATTTACTTTGTCAATTGTACGTTTGGTGGCGCCACTCAACACGCTGATTTTTACTAGACAGCCGGACTAGTTGGTAGGCCGGGTTTACTAGTCCGCCGTAATCTTTACTAGTGTACGGACTAGCGGACTAGTAGGTAGTTCTACCCCTGCTACATGTAACCAGCAATACTGCTTCTAAGAATAGCTCTACTACATGTAGACATAAGACAAATCTGGAATGAATGTGAAACAGTTTACATTTTTTGTATTTTGTTAGTATTCCCATGACATACTTTGAAATGTATAAATATTGAATGTGACACAGAGGAGATATGTGTACTGTTATTTTGTTTTTAGCCGTGATGACACAAGTGTGGAGATACCTCTTGTGAGTGAAGAAGTTGTATATGTAACGCCACAGAAAAATCAAAAAAGGTATTTGAAACATAAATGTCACAAATATATTTTTGTATGTTTCCATTATTATGTAGTAACTGCAAGATTAAAGCATGTAATGTAACGGATATACATTATAGTAGAATATGATATTCATCCAGAACAAAAAATTACCACAGTAACTGAGTAATCGTCATATAATTTTACAAGACAAATAAGAAATCCTATTACAATGTCATTATTCTAGTGTTTCTTCACTGCAGAACAGCATCATGGGATAGCTACGCTTTTCAGTCCGGGTTTGAGAACCACTGAAGTCATGTTGTTTGAGGTCTGTTGTATTTTACTTTCACCTCCTCTCCTCCTCTCTAGCCATGTCCATTGTAACATGCAATTGTGGTTTATTCTCGTTTGCTATCAGCATGTCACTTGGGCAGGTTGCCCCCTCACCTTTGATGTCATTGTGTAGAGTAGCAGTGTCTTCACTGCATAGTTATCTACTGTTTGTCATTGTGTATATCAATAACTTTGCATTGCATTGTCGTAGCAAACGTTTATGTATGCAATGCTTTGTATATGAATTACATATTTCTGGTATGATTGAATTGCATACCAGTTGGCAATAAAAGTTGCCCGTTACCAACCTACATTATATGTATCCATTGTTTCTCTATTACGACATCAAACAAGCTTTTGACAACATTAATGGTTGTATTTTTTTACTCCTCCATGATAGATGACATATATATATATATATGTATCTTTATTGTAATTGATAACTTTGGCTTTTTCTACAAAAGTGTTCCTTTTCACTGCGGAAAAAGATGACAAGTACATATATGTATGTAAATATAAAATAAATTTATTTTATAAAGGTGTTATACACATAATAATGATAAATATCAAAATTACATATCATAATTTTATAAACATCAAAATAATGTCTTTTGCATTATCAATTACCTCAAGAAGGGGCACACATTTTATCAGTGTGAGTGTATACACATTGTGTTGTTTACCCAATTAAACCAATCGGGCACCCTTAAAGCCTGTATACATACCATCAGGTGATGGAAACCTATCCCTTATAGCCCACACAACACAACTGGGCAAGACAACCCTGTTGCCACTTCCCAAGTGGTCAAACCGCCATAAAACAAATTGTCTGTAAGTTGCATGATGAAAGTTGTCATTTGTTGGCTGGTCATTGTATGCAAACAAGTCATTCACATATCATAGAGCCACAAGAACTACTGACCTTCGCAGCACTACATCATTTATTTCTCTTTCAGCAGTGTTCAGAAGGCAACAACCATGACTGTGACGGCAGCATAGTTTTTCTTCTGGTCGTGGCATTTGTCGACATTGACCACAGTGTCACAAAGGGATGTCCTCACTATCCGATAGAGGTGTTGGCTCAGTCGGAGCGATGTCACCAGGCAGCAGATCCCGTAGGTGTGGATGGAGACTTATAGCAGTTTGTATGAAGTCAGGTAGTGCATAGTGATTAACATCTTTCAACTGTAAATGTTTTAAAACATGCATTTTATTGCCAATACAAATAAAGACAATATATAACTATTCATGTTTGTAAACATAGGTTTTTTAAGCAGCACACTTTTAGAACCAGTCATTTTGTGTTTGGATAAAAATCTATTTATTCATGTACAGATTTCTGTAAATCACAACAATGTTGAATCAATAGATTTTCTGCCTCGGAATGTGATAATGGTTTTGTTTTATTAATTTTGTTGAATGCCAATTATGTTGTAGAGCAAGAGATTGTTCAGTATGATATGAACTGTACCTCCAGTGGCTGCTAACAACATACAAAATATAGGTTCAGACAGGATGGTATCTTGTTCTCACATTCTAGCTGTTTAACACTCAATGCTTATCCAGATTTTAATAGGCTTCCTGATGACTTCTGTAACAATATGTACCCATTTTATTTTGAAAGCATTTCTGTAAATGTAGTCTAATGTGTTGCAGGAAAATAATTGGCTGCCTAAAATGTAAAAAAATCTAAAACAAACGACCCAAGGGTTTATCATTAAATGTTGAATATGTCCGGTATTGAACAAATTCAAATTTGATTCATTGCATATCGCATACAATACAGCTATACAATAGGAACTAACCTTCTTTGCAACTTGTTTTCGTTTCTTTGGTTTTATTGCTGGCTCCTCCTGTAATAATCAATAAACTGCTTAAAATAATGCATCCATGCAATAAAATAGAGGAGTTATGCATAATGGGTACAATGTATATTGCTGGCAAGTGTAAGATTGTGGGCTAATGTGTGTGGCTGAGGTTATGTGTTTGTTGTAGATTGGCCTTGCTGATACAAGTCTTCAGCCACAGACTGCAAAGATTCATTAAGGTCATCTGATACAGGAACACAGATTATTGATATATCCTGGTCTTCTTCCTCATCTTCCACAAAGGCCACCATCAAGTCCGGGTTTATATAATTATGTAATAAATAAAAGTATGTATGCATGCATATGCTATACAAAATAATGTTATTGATATAAAATATGTATAATTATATATATATATATATTCTTCTACATTATCATGATTATGGTACAGAATAAAATGTTACACACAATTTGTTCAAAACAGAAGTTTATTTAGTTTTATTGAAACAGCCTTAGCATAGGCGAAACACTGTTCTATGCTGGTGTTGATCACAGATATCCCCCCACACCCCCAGATATGGGGTCAAATACATTTGTATTTGAAAGTATTTAAATAATTTTTTTTTAGTATTTTAAATTGCCTTTGTATTTTGTTTATGAAATGAAAGTATTTGTATTTAATTACTCCTGCAACGTGCTTGAAATGTTGAAATACTTTTTCACTTTCATTCGGCATGGGTATCAATATTGTTTAAGCCTGTCTTGTTAAATTTGAGAATCAAACAATTTTACTCAGTCATTTAGTAATTCACCACTTTCCATTCTGAAATAATGGCAAGATAAGGCCATCATGTCATTGAGATCACTGTGAGGGAAGCCAAAGTTACCTTATGTATCAGTTGTCACTGTGATGCAATTACCAACAAGACTCTGTTGCACTGGCCTGCCTGTCTTTTGATCTTTTTTAATTAACCAACCTACCTAGCTAACCAATGTGGCTGATAAGGCCTGCTATTGTGTCAAATATTTGGTGCTGTCTGTGGGTTGAAAGGAAGATGGTGGCTTCTCAAGTTAGGTGGCATCATCACAAGGCAGCTTTTTCTTATCTACAAGTTAACTGCCCATGGCATGAACCTACAAACCATGGCTGGTAAGCCTCAGTCCATGGTATTCAAGTTATTCAGTGTGCTTTTTTGTTTTAGCTATATTGTAATGTCGTATTGTGAAGAGCATTTTAACTCCTCAAGACTACTTGTATTTAAATACATGTCAATGTATTTGACCCCATATCTTACTCTAGTAGACTCTAATTTAGTAATTGTGCATCAAAGATACATACAAATCTATCAATCTGTTCCCCCATTTTATTTCAAAGACAATTGTTGTAGCCCATACAGTTGTTACATTATTTTGGCCAAAACATACGTAGACCTAATAAAATTATCAGACAGTTATATAACATTGTAAGCATGTCCCTTACAATCATGATTGCTTATTTATTGTCATATTGTATCTACAAAATTACGTGACTATGCAGTATTGTGATGTGAGTTTTCTCAAACCTAAAAAGTGCACACAGAATTGTAACATGCCAGCCAAGTTTATTACCAATTGGAGCTGCCAGTGCAAAATATTACATAAAGTTTAACCGAAGCATTCAAACAGAAGAAAGAGATGACACAATACCGACATCGAAATGGACGACGCACGAACTTAGGACACGCAACCATACAACGAACATCACTCACCAGCGCTTCTTCTCCTGCAGATCAGTGGTCTGATGCATACGACGGGGCCTGTTCTATGGCTATGCCAAGTTTCTCGGAAAGTTTTGATCCCTGTCTTCCGACTCTGTGCATATTTGTTTTTTCGTACCACAAATGCAATTCTTCGAGCAAAATGCTCCTCTGACAGCCGCTCTGATCAAACAGGGACATGCCACTCTTTTCTCAAATGTTTGAACAATTACAATGTCCAGGGTCAGAAAGAAAATCCTGATGCTTTCTTTTACTTGTTATGACGAACTGTTGCAAACTTATGAGAATTATAGACGTTATGTCCCAAGTCGCTTATGTCCCAAACTGTGGATGATATGTCTAAAAAAAGGAGCGTTATGTCCCAAAAAAAGACAATTTGTACTGTTCGTTGTAAATGATAATAAATGTCACTGTTATGCTTAAAATTTGTTGTTCAAATAGGTACATATATTTTAAGCTTTGTAGCCAAAAATCCGCAGACATCGCTATCGTTTCTAACATCAGTGTTCATGTCATTCGCTAGGTGGCGCCCTAATTTTGCTTCGACTCATAGTGGAATACCCCACTGCCTGAAAGTACAAAACATACTCGCAATGCTCCAATTACATGATTGGAATGATCCAAAGGCGTGGTCACAATGCAATGCACCACTTTTGGTCGGAATGCACAACTCATTATAATATTGTCAAACCTGTGTGTGTGTGTGTGTGTATACATATAAATCAACTGTATATATTCAACTATTATACATTAAACGTCTAATAAAGAGATAACAATTATTGGTTCGTGGACTTCATTTCTATACATTCGTGAAAGTAAACTGTTTTGTTTTTGCATACATGTGTGTTACATATAAAAATGATATCAGTACTTATATTACCCTGAAATTGTAACATTATCCTGAATTTGTCAATGTCCTTTGATTTGTTTGCATCTTTGATTTGTTTGTTTTATTTTTTTAGGGTACCCCATAATTATAATACACCTTTATAACATATCTAAAATCAGCACTTATGTTACCCTGAAATTGTTCAATTACCATGAAATTATTATAGTGTCCTTTTAATTGTCATGGTAATCGACATCCTATACTCTTGCAGTGTGTTATTGAGCTTTTTTTTCTTGGTTTTGGTTTGTGTGTGTTAAGAATATTTGGAGGCTATCGTAATTGGCTTCACAACACCTGCTTTGCTGTATCTGGCAGATTGTTTCAAGTAGTCTATCCTTTGATTTGTGCATGTTAAGGATTTGCAGGCCATAGTAGTTGGCTTGGTACTCTTGTATTGCTTCACTGAGCAGATCGTTTTGTTTGAATAATGGCATTGTACACCTAACTGCATTGAAACAAAGCATTCAAGATCAACAGTATCTGTCTGAAGTTGGTTTACATTTGACTTTGATTATGAGAAGGCCTAGGTGGATAATCAAGTACTTACTAACTCGCACTTGAATGCTTTGAATAGAAGTTAGAGGAACTGAGCAGATCTGGTGTGTCAGATTTGTGTTAGAATCGTCTAATGTTACATTCTCAATGAGAAGTTTAATACCTGTTTATGTTCCCCCTGTAATACATGCAAATTGGTTCAGGGTAATGATTTTTAGATATAATAACTAATTAATATATGTTTGACTATACATCTAAAACTACTAATGAAACCTAACCATTTGCTACTACAATTAAGAATACTGTGCCAGAAGTTTACTAGAAAAACCTTGTTGAAAACACAAAATTCTAGTTGGATGGGCTGTACCATTTTCATGGATAGACTGACGTCACGCGTTCCTACTCTTCCCTGTTAATTTTGTTAGAAACTTCCACTTTGAGACCACATTCTGATTTAACTACTGACTAGTTTGTTTTAATTCTTTTAAATGCACATGCCCAAAAAGATGATTTTTGGGTTTCCCTTTGCTTAAAGTGCATGAAATACCGGTATCTGGTAGTTTAATGGCTTAACTGCAAATGTGCTCAACATCTACTCAGTGAAAGAAACAACTACTATCATTCATTAGAAAGCCAATTACTCCTGGTGTGTGAGTCAATGGCCTTCACACATTCCTAACAAACACAATAGGAAAACCAATTGTTACCTGTTAATACTTAGAGTACAAGTTAATAGATATGGACTTCAAAGTTAGCACATTATAGTCAGCCAACCTTCATGGAGCTGAAAGTGCGTTGACCATCAACGACCAAACTATCTACCAACATATTATATTACATGGTCGTGCGTGGTCGTTCGTTAACTTCGTGGTCGTGCGCCTTTTAGTCAAACCCCCTGCAAATAGGCATTCGGGAGATAGAGGCAGTCACATGCATGCATGCTTTATTAGTTAATAAAAATAATAAAACTCCATCCGGATTTCAGATTACATTATTGTTTTGTATTTAGTCATTATTAGTTGTGGAACGACCGAGTTGTGTTTAGCAGGTCAAATCTGAATTATTGTTTTTAAACTTCACCACGACGGGCGATAATAAGTCATGTTTAAAACGTGCCGATATTCCCCATTTAGAGTGCCAACATTAACGGAAATAACCACAGATTTTGTGTTATGTTCGTGAACAACGTGCAAATGAAAAAGTCAAATAAATTTGGGACAAATCGTCCAAGCGTTTTGGGACATACCGCTCCAAATTTAGGACATATCGTCTAGGACATGTGACTAATAACACTAAATTAATAAATCCTTAACAACACAACCACTAGATGCAGCGCACGCTTGTCTTGCGATCCCGAGAACTAACGACGGCAAAGTATCGAGACCGAGACTGTTCTATAAATAGCCAAGCGTCGGCCGACAAAACACTTCTGCCGTGGAATAGCGCAATATATACAGTGCCCCTTTAACTTTTTGGTCACGTAATAATTATGTATGTGTACAATAGGTGTTGTAGGTATATGATGTGAAGTTTGGTGACTGTAGATGATCGTTTTCGTGGTTTTTTCGAGGTGCGGGCCTAAACTACAAATAGAATCGTTGATACATGTACCATATTATCGCCCACACAATCACAGAAGTTAGGTCTACATTTGCCTAAAATGATGCATGTATTCAGTATATAGTGTTTAACATGTAATTACCTTTTTGCCAACCGTGCTTTTCTAGGAGACTCTGCGGATCGAAACATTTCTTATTCAGTCGGATCATAACAAAATTATAGGGCAACGCAGAGAAGCAACACACTAAAACTTGAAATTTCAAAATTGTGTCCTACACAATGCGCGCGCATGGCGTATGAATACCAGTAACTTGCTTCCGGTTCACGTAGGCCCTAAAAGCCCGACCACTCGTGAACATGACGTCAACCACAAAATGTATAGCTATATTTAGCACTCGCAGAGCGCTGCGGCGCTGTGCAGCGCCACGGCAGGAAATAGTTCCTAAATGGGCGTACAATTAGATAAACTTTATATGTATCACATCCATAATAAACTAACAAAACAGTAATTTAAGACATTTTGCGGTAAGCACGCTATACATAATGTACGTTATTCTGTCGTGTGGCTCATTCCCAGGTGTCACTGACACTGTTCACGAACACTCGGGCTTTTAGCCTTTCCTAGGAGGAGAAGCTAAAAGCCCAACCATTCGAGAACACTTCTCTAGTACATCCATATTAGGCCTTATATTTAGATAGAGTGAAAACTGCTACAGAATTAAGGATACTAACGTATTTTTTATTATTCAACAAGAGTATATATAATATAACACATTGTCGTTCCCTTGTGTCACTGGTCCCGAAAACTCGTTCTTTTAGCCTTTGCTAAGGGGAAATGCTAAAAGCCTGAGCATTCGGGACCACTTTTTTAGTCTATGCGTCATATGCATTGTATATACTTTATATACTATACAATGCTAAAATGTAGGATAATGGCATATTTTGTAATAGTCGGGCTTTTGGCCTTTGCTAAGGTGATAACCAAAAGCCCGACCATTCGGGGATAGGATAGGATAATGACGTATTTTTTACTTTCTAAAGAGAAAATATAACATCATCGTTCCTTAGTGTCACTACATGGTCCCGAAAACTCGGGTATTTCACCTTTGCTATGGTGAAATGCTAAAAGTCCGACCATTCGGGACCACTTTTTTAGTCTATACATCATAAGCCTTGTATCTTATACTTGTATATTATATCGAGCAATGCTACACTATTTAATGACGTATTATTAAAATTTTCGTCGTACCCTGTATAGTGTTACCGGTCCAGAAAACAAATTTTTGGCCTTTGCTTACTACGATTAAAAACGACCGTTCTTGACCAATGGTCGAGGTCTACTATATATTCTGTGTTTGGATACGCGTTCGACGAAATGATTATTATTTTCATAATTGATGTGTAATTGTCAATTATGAAAATTATGTGACAGGTTTTAATTAATAGTCACGTGAGCGTGTGCGTGCGTGCGCGCGTGTGTGTGCGTGTGTGTGTGTGCGTGTACATAGACTCTATGTGTGTGCGCGTGCGTGTGTTTGTTTACGTGTGCGTGTGTGTGTGTTTCGTTGCGCGTGCGTGCGTGTCATGCGCCCAGTTGCGAAGCAGTCGGCCGGGCCTTCTCGATCGGGGAGTGAAGTCCATTATCTAAAAACTCCATCATTTTGATGGTCACTGGTTGACAACATACACATGTATGGACAACGATTGTTCCACGCGTACTGCGGGCCTTTCTGAAATAACTTACTGAAGTAATCAAGAAGTATTAGGCACGTTAATTGTCATATTCGGTCGTGCGTGCGGGCCATTTCCGTGCGTGTGTTTCCTAGGGGGAAATGCTAAAAGCCCGACCATTCGGAACCATTTCCCTAGTGCGTGTATATAATGCGTTATCTGTGGTTGTACTTGTATGGTCATTCAAGAAGCTGCAATGCTGGGTGTATTTAAACAAATCTGTGGTTGTACTTGCATGGCAAACAGTTCCCATTAACACATTCCAATACAATAAGTTTTGTTTAATTTCCATTACACTGATAATACGTTCACGGAAACTGTTTGGCAGTAGCTGCCTAACCTGCAAGAGAAGAGAAACAATTTTGGATCATCATCAATGTCACGATCATAGTCAACGCAATATGTGTGTTTTTCATGATGTAATTTTCCTGCATTGACTGGAGAAATAAAACAGTTGAATTGCATTATGGTGTTACCTTTACTAAATAAGTGTATTTAATGCATGTGCAAAAACGTCCATGCAACATAGGTGCATGTTCATATCAGTATGTGGGCATTTGTTGTTATATTAGTATGTAGGCATTTGTTATGCAAGATATACATTTTGACTGTCCTAGGAGTGATATTGAGTAAGGAATAAAAAATCCCTGATACAATCTCTTCAGGGTTCAACTTAAATCTTCAAACACTGTATATGCTTGATTTGTTAGTGTGTTGTTTATTGAATCACATAAAAAATTAATATATCACTTCAAATAAAAATGGGCCAAGAGGCCCTGAAGTCCTTGACTATATTGTGAGTTTGTAATTATTAATTAAATGTTTTTTGTGAATCATAGTTTTAGAACATTAAGAGTTATGATGGAAGTAAAATGTTGACATGTTTTGTAGCTCTCTAGACTATATGCATGCCAGTGAAGATACACCTGGAAATAAAGTATTCGAGTAAACCATTTCGTGAATATTGTATATTTTAGTTAATGTGTTATTAACAAATACTGTCGCATGTAGCACAGTAAAACATTAAGAAAATGCACATGCATTATCTGCTCTCATTTTGCCCCTACCACCCTCCCCCAGAATGGGAAGAAGAAAGAGATGAACTATGATAAAACTTTATTTGTTAACAAGGTACCATGCATTTTGTAGTAATGACAGTTAAAAACAGTATAAACTACATCAAATATTCCTTATAATTTTTGGCTAAATATTAACCTTTTCGAGTATGCCTGTGTATTTTTTTACTTTATATATATTGTTTTATACCTAAGTTATTTTATTTTAATCCTAAGTTATATCTTTGCAAAAATAGAGAAAAAGTTACTGAACAGTTTTTTGACAAAAATGGCAAAATGTAAAAAAATACCAGTTTTGGGGCCCTTGAAGGCCCCATGGAGCCCTTAGAACGATTTAATCAATCCCAAAGGACTAAAAAAGGTAGGTAGGGACCACATGAACAATGAATTACACATGCTGAAGGCAATTAATGGATTCAGTAGATATGCACAACCAGCAATGTTTTGGATGCAACATTCAAACACCAGCAAGTATTGAACCTGCCACACATCACTGAACCACAATGAACTCCACTGCTCTGATACGTGGTAACATTGCATGAATTACAACATAGAAAATAACAGTAATCTATTTCAAATGAGCTAATTTTGTTAGATAAATGTTATACATTACATGCCATTTAATTTCTGAAAATCCTTACATTATTGGTTCATACAATACAGCTGTACATGTAAAACTAAAAATGAGTGCTTGTAAATAATGTAATGAACATTAATACTATAATATTATTACTTATATGAAGATTGTTATGCTGTGTAGCTAGCAAACAAACCGAGCTGGTGGAAAGAGGAAATTGAAGAGGTCTACTCGACAGTGCCATTAATTGGATAATGGGTCACCTGACATAAGATGTTCTGCCCCATTCTGTTCTGTGCGATATCTACTGGGAAGTTGTACATCACTTCGTGTTTCAAATGGATGTGTGCATCTGATAGCTTTGTGTATCAAAATGCATAGTAGTGGTATTAATTGGACAATGTGTTAACTGACACAGTAGTGAAGAACTTTGTTCTGCCACATTAGTTCCGTGTGGCTTCTGATGGGAATATGTACATCGCTACATGTTTCAAATGGATTTGTGCAATCGATCGACTTGTGCATCCAAATGCACAACGTACAGTGTAAATAATAAAATATATGCTTTCTTATGCTCATCATGGTTGGATTGTGTTCTACAGCATATTCTTCAACACTTGCTGAAACAAGTTTGTGTTAAATGAACTATACTGGGAGTAGTGTATAAAAAGGTGCCAACAAAGTTGATATTACAATAATTTTGAAAATTCATAGTATAAATGTCCCACAACATTCCAAATATTTTAGGGATCTTCTTGAGTTAAATACGCCAATGAGGACTGAAAACTGTGTTTTAAAATATGCGTAACTTTTAAAAGTTTGTAATTTTATAACTTTATTTCCATCATACAATGGCCATTTTATTTATCATCGAAACGGGAGTTCGACAGAAAAAAATTAAATACCTTTTACTCTAAATGACGAGCAGAAATAATGATTGCACTCCCAGTACCAAATAAAACATGTTGTTACACTGATGCAATATATTTTTATATTTTGTCGACAATAATGTTATTATGCTCTTTGTAGATCTACTAAAATAAAATAAAATTAAACCTTATGTACATAACCACCTATGCTATTTTAATATTGTACATTATTTTATGTGATGTATAATGTTGTATTTATACTGCTTATGGAAATAGCAGCTGGATTTAAGGTGCAAACAAAATGCTTTCATTATTGAATGTTTCTCGGCTTCAATAAGTTTCTGTTATCTAAACGTTTCAGTAAAACTAAACTTTAAAATATATAGCCTGATGTACCAGGAGAAAAAGGAGTATGATAGTACCATAGGTGAGATTTTGTATGTTTTTATATTCCAACAAAAACAATGCCAATTATTCAATATGTCATCGGCGGCTTCGTGCGTGGAGATCTGGTGTTTTTTTTTTAATCAATCCGTCTGTCATGAGCTGTCGTTATAGTCATTCTCCGTTGATTCCATATATTTTCCTTCTTTTCTTTGCTAAATCTGTGACATAAACAGCAGCTGGTCCACGTTTCCTTTTGATAATTTTATCGGTCACGACTCATTCGCATTGCGGTGGCTAATCCAAATACACACATGTTGATGATGTTTTTCTTACATCTATTAACTCGACGTAGCTAATCGAAGTCTGACGGACAGTCCCGAATATTCATGAGAATGCTTTATACGGATCGTGAAAGTGGAAACTGCGCGTACGTGCAGTGACTGCATCATATTATGATAAATCACCTCTGGTAGACAATATTAAAATGCATCAATAATTACTCAACCTAATAACCGTATTAAATACCCTCAGCTGCTGTCAACATTAAGTTTAACGTAACCTTATTTAATTAATTAATTTAATGAAATATTGTGTATTTTATTGACTATGACAATAATAATTAATGCACACATCCATTTGAAACACGAAGTGATGTACAATGTCGCACAAAACAGAATGGGGCAAAACATAGTCAGGCATCATCTTATGTCAGGTGACCCATTGTCCAATTAATGGCACTGTTGAGTAGAGCTCTTCAATTTCCTCTTTCCAGCAGCTCGGTTTGTTTGCTAGTTTGTTTGTTTACAAGCACTCATTTTTAGTTTTACATGTATTGTATGTACCAATAATGTAAGGATTTTCAGAAATTAAATTGCATGTAATGTATAACGTTTACCTAACAAAATTAGTTGATTTGAAATAGATTACTGTTATTTTCTATGTTGTAATTCATGCAATGTTGCCACGTGTCAGAGCAGTGGAGTTCATTGTGGTCCAGTGATGTGTGGCAGGTTCAATTCCTGCTGGTGTTTGAATGTAGCATCCAAAACAGTACTGGTTGTGCACATCTACTGATTCCATTAATTGCCTTCAGCAGGTGTAATTAATTTTGTTATGTGGTCCCTACCTACCTTTTTAGTCCTTTGGGCATAGACATAACTTAGGGCACTGCCACTATGTACGAGAAATGTGTATTTGATTAAATCGTTCTAACTGCACCAAAGGTCCCCTAAAATGGTAAATTTGCTAACTAAATTGCCTACTGCAGTAGTTGTAATTGATCACTGGCAGAGACTTGTGTCAACAGACAGCATTAACCCAGTAGACCCCTCTTAAACAGGACAGTTGCATGTATGATGTAGGTTTTAAGCTGTGTCAAACAGTGGGCTGTAACTAATGTATAATGGGAATCCCTTCTGCACTGGTAAAACCTGAGGAACTTTAAAACAGCAGTAGACATAATTATCGTAATGATCTATAACTATGATTCACCAAAAATATTTCATTAATAATTACAAACTCACAATATAGTCCAAAGGACTTCAGGGCCTCTTGGCCCATTTTTATCTGAAGTGATATATTAATTTTTATGTGATTCAATAAACAACACAGTGACATATCAAGCATTTACAGTGTTTGAAGATTTAAGTTGAACCCTGAAGAGATTGTATCAGGACTTTTTTATTCCTTACGCAATATCACTCCTAGGACAGTCAAAATGTATATCTTGCATAACAAATGCCTGCATACAGCTGTACTAATATGTCAGCAAATGCCTACATACTGATATGAACATGCACCTATGTTGCATGGACGTTTTTGCACATGCATTAAATACACTTATTTAGTAAAGGTAACACCATAATGCAATTCAACTGTTTTATTTCTCCATTCAATGCAGGAAAATTACATCATGAAAAACACACATATTGCGTTGATTATGATCGTAACATTGATGATGATCCAAAATTGATTCTCTTCTCCTTCAGGTTAGGCAGCTACTGTCAAACAGTTTCCGTGAACTCATTATCAATGTAATGCAAATTAAACAATACTTATTGTATTGGAATGTGTTAACGAGAACTGTTTATCATGCAAGTACAGCCACAGATTTGTTTAAATACACCCAGCATTGCAGCTTCTTGAATTTACCATACAATGAATGTGGGACATGTACAATGTGTCTTATAAAAAAAATGTAGAATCATGTAATGTGAACACGAGGGATTACATCACACAATACCACGCCGAAATTCTTTCTAATAGTTGCATCATTAAACACAACCCACAAATGTCCAATCTTTGAAGAGCAAGTACCATGCCCTGGTACCTACAGCACAACAACATGATTTTAACAAGATACATATTAAATATGATATTGTGCACACACGTAACAATGTACATTAGTAGACAGTGTTGGGTTCAATTCTTAACTGAATTAGAATTGAATTGATCAACGAAATGCTTGAATATGAATTGAATTGGAATTGAATAAAACCAAAACACATTGAATTGGAGTTGAATCCCGCAATATAAGATGAATTGAATGAATTAATCGAAATAGAAAATTTGCACCTCCAATTATACACATTACACGAATAAATACATATTTTCATGTAAATATTATTGCAACACTCAATGTTTTTTTTTGTTCGGGTATCCATTTGTTCTTAGTTATTAGGCACTGCAAATTAAGCAACAACAATGCGGTTCATGCCATACACACATCACATAAATGCATCGACAATGGCACAGGCGTTACACAGTGTTTTTTTTTTATAATATTAATGCATAGTTCTTAGTAAAAAATTGACTAATAAGGTAACAGCACATGATGTGAACTCGTGAACATATGTGACATATTTAATGTTGTAAGCTTTACTAAAAAATAACTAACAAAATGACTCGGCTAGTGATCGCATTTTTCTAACTGTTTTTCCCCAGCAGATTTTGGCAATGGCGGCTTTTCTCAAACAGATTCGAAAGGCATAGCCCGTTAGGATATGACGATGGCGGCGCCAGTGATGATGCCTCGTTTTGATTGACTAAAATTAGTAAATTACTGTACTTTTGTTTCGTGTGCTTTTTTGACGATAACAACCACTGTAACGTGCGCGCTCCGTGGGCGTTGCATTTCACGTTACAATAAATTGAGCAATATCGAGCGTAAAACACATTTTTGTAAACAGCGTCTTCAGGTAACCAGTCTTGACAAAACGCTTACGCACACTGCTGTAGAACGTTGTATAATATCCCCCAAAAAGTAGGCGGTCACACGGACCAGTAACTCAAAAACATTACTGACCCGACGGCAAACTAGGTGGTCAGAGACCACGAGGTCAGCGTATATTTTGAACGCTGGCTTCTGGTTGCTCCGCGGACGTCAAATATAGAATACGGCCTGACCACGCCCACGAGCAGTGTGTTCCAGCAATATCACATTATTATCCGACTATACAGTATGATGCTAATGACATAATATTATTAAATTGTTGTATATAAATACATTATAACGCATTCTATGCATGCAGTAGGGAAATGGTTCCGAATGGTCGGGCTTTTAGGAAAGGCTAAAAGCCCAAGTTTTCGTGAACAGTGACACACGGGAATGGCCCGCACGGACGGCAAAATATGACAATTAACGTGCCTAATACTTCTTGGTTACTTCAGTAAGTTATTTCAGAAAGGCCTGCAGTACGCGTGGAACAATCGTTGTCCATACATGTGTATATTGTCTACTTGTGACCATCAAAATGACGAAGTTTTTAGATAATGGATTTTACTCCCCGATCGAGAAGGCTCGGCCGACTGCTTCGCAACTGGGCTCATGACACGCACGCACGCATGCATGCACGCACGCACACATACACACACACGCGCAACGAAACACACACGCACACATACGCACGCACACGTAAACAAACACACGCATGCGCACACACACAGAGTCTGCGTACACGCACACACACACGCACGCTCGTACAGGCTCGCGTGACTATTAATTAAAACCTGTCACATAATTTTCATAATTGACAATTACACATCAATTATGAAAATAATAATCATGTCGTCGAACGCGTGTCCAAACACAGAATATAGTAGACATCGACCATTGGTCAAGAACGCTCGTTTTTTACCCTAGTACGCAAAGGCCGAAATTGAGTTTTCCGGACCGGTAACACTATATATACGATATACAAGTATAAGATACAAGGCTTATGATGTATGGACTAAAAAAAGGGTCCAGAATGGCCGGACTTTTAGCATTCCACCATAGCAAAGGCGAAATATCCGAGTTTTCGGGACCATGTAGTGACATTAAGGAACGATGATGTTCTATTTTCTCTTGTTGGAAAGTAAAACATACGTCATTATCCTACTATAGCATTGTTAATTCAGTATATAGAATATATACAATGCCTATATATATGATGCATGGACTAAAAAAGGAGTCCCGAATGATCGGGGTTTTGGCTATCACCCTAACAAAGTCCAAAAGCCCGACTATTCGGGGCTATGCTGTGACACAAGGGAACGACAATGCTATATTTTTGCTTGTTGGAAATTACAAAATACGCCAGTATCCTACATTGTAGCATTGTTTAGTATATAAAGTATATATAAGGCATATGATGCACAGACTAAAAAAGTGGTCCCGAATACTCCGGCTTTTAGCATTTCCCCTTAGCAAAGGCTAAAAGAACGAGTTTTCGGGACCAATGACACAAGGGAACAACAATATCTACTCTTGTTGAATAATAAAAATTATGTTAGTATCCTTCTGTAGTAGTTTTCACTACATCTAAATATAAGGCCTAATATGGATGTACTAGTAAAGTGTTCTCGAATGGTCGGGCTTTTAGCCTCTCCTACTAGGAAAGGCTAACAGACCGAACTCAGAATCAGTTTATTTGATCTATAAATTTTGATATATACACAATGAATAACACGAGTGTTCGTGAACAGTGACACCTGGGAATGAGTCGCACGACAGAATAACGTATATATGTATAGCGTGCTTAACGCAAAATGTCTTAAATTACTGTTTTGTTAATTTATTATGGATGTGATACATATAAAGTTTCTCTAATTGTATGTCCACTTAGGAACTATTTCCTGCCGTGGCGCTGCACAACGCCAAGCGAGTGCTAAATAAAGGTACACATTTTGCAGTTGACGTCATGTTCACGAATGGTCGGGCTTTTAGACACCCCCCAATAAACATACGCTAGTCGCTCGCGTATTCGCACAGTGGCTATTTTGCAGAACGCACCAATATTTAAAAATCCGTCACCAGATTGGGTCGAAATTGAGGGGTGTCAGGTTTGGGTGGATTTTACTGAAAACTGAGGTATGAGAATTTTACGAGTTTTCCACAGCACTTGTGTCAATGGAAGTTAAATATGCTGTGAAATTTTCAAGAAAATTGTACGTCAAATTTAGCAGGAAATGAAGGAAACGTTTTAACAAGACAAGATTTAGATTTAACAAGATTGCCATCCAAAGAAATAACTCTAGATGGCAGGTGGACAAGGTAGCCCTTTGGCTTATTGAGAGTCCAACCCTTTTATCTACATATATCCAGCCCTTCTGAGGTATGTGTCGATTTTATTTTTAAACATATTCACACTACTAGCACCCACACAATCATCACATAATCTGTTCCATTCATTCACAGTCCTTTGTGAAAATGAGAACTTTCTCACGTCTAATCTACACTGCTCCTTTACTAATGTAACTTCATGTCCTCTAGTCTTTCTATCTTTCTTAACTGAAAAAAACATATTTCTATCAATATTTTCATAACCATTCAATATTTTAAACACTTCTATCTGATCTCCTCTCAGTCTCCTGGTCTCTAGTGTTGTTAAACCACATTCTTTTAGGCGTTTTTCATAACTAAGATCCCTCAGTTTTGGTATCATTTTAGTCGCTCTCCTCTGTACTCTTTCTAGCATATCTATGTCCTTCTTGCGGTATGGCCTCCACGTCTCTTGTATACAATATTCTAAATGAGGCCTAACTATTGTTTTGTACAGCGGTATTATTAGTTCTTTTTCTTTATATGCTATATTTCGCCTAATCAATCCAAGGATTTGATTTCCTTTTGAAGCTGCAATTCCACACTGCTCTGAAACCTTCATGTCAACACTAATTGTCAGCCCTAAGTCCTTTTCTTTTACAATAGTATTTAGTACAGTTTCCCCCCCCCCCCCATTGTATATTCTACATATTCGTTCCCATGTCCTGTGTGAAGGCATTTACATTTCCCAAAACTGAACAACATTTGCCACTTTTCAGACAATTAGATCAACCTGTCAAGATCATCTTGTAAATGCTGTCTATCTCCATCACTTTTAATCCTTCTAAACACTTTTGTATCATTTGCAAATTTCAACACCTTGCTAGCTATATCATCGTCCAAATCGTTTATATATATTAAGAATAATGTAGGTCCCAGTACTGATCCCTATGGAACCCCACTCAAAACTGATTTCCAGTTTGAAGCCTCCCCATCAACAACTACCCGTTGTCTTCTGTCAATCAGCCATTTTTCCATCCAGTTAATTATGCCATTTCTTATGCCATAGGCCTTTAGTTTAAGCAGAAATCTCTGATGTGGCACTTTGTCGAAAGCTTTTTAAAAATCTAAGTTATAACGTTATAATGGCCGCCTATGTAAAATTTAAATGTGGTCTTACTCCAGATTAAGAGCCTTGGGGAATATTTCTTTTGTCTCTCCGGCCCTATTTCTTTTGCAGTCCGCGGAGACGCCGGAAGCGAAGAAAGCGGAGAGGGTCAAATAGAATAGACTTCGGCGCACATCGGAGATGGTAGCAACCGCCTTGTTATTGTCCATAAACAACATGGACGCAGAATCACTAGCCGAGTCATTTTGTTAGTTATTTTTTCTTAAACTACGATGATGCTTACAACATTAAATATGTTACATATGTTCACGAGTTCACATCATGTGCTGTTATGTTATTAGTCAATAATTTTTACTTAAAAAATATGCATTAATATTGTAACAAAAACAAACATTATGTCGTATGTGTAACGCCTGTGTCAATGGCAATGCCGATGCATTCATGTGATCTGTGAATGACATACACCGCATTGTTGTTGTTCAATTTGCAGTGCCTAATAACACAAGTGTTCGCCACGTATAGCAAGCAAACAGGCAAATTGTAAAAAATAGTGTGTAAACCTGGGTTCAATTCATTTTTGTCAATTCCAATTCAATTGCAATTCATGTGTATTTACCAAGGATCAATTCCAATTCAATTCATTTTATTCAAATAAAATTCAAGCATATTGTTGATAAATTCATTTCCAGTTCAATTAAGAATTGAACCAAAGTCTGGCAACTAAATATTGATAGTTGTGTGCGCAATATCATATTTAATATGTAACTTGTTCAAATCATGTTGTGCTGTAGGTACCAGGGCATGGTACTTACACATCAAATATGGGACATATGTGAGTTGTGTTTAATGATGTAACTATTAGAAATAAATAAGAAAATTCTTATCCAATAAAAGCATGCATGGTATTGCGTGATGTAATCCCACATGTTCACATTAGATGATTGTACATATTTTTACAAGACATATTGTATATGTCCCACATCCATTGTACGGTCCTTCAAGAAGCTGCAATGCTGGGTGTATTAAAAAATGTGGTTGTATTTGCAAGGCAAACAGTTCCCTTTAACACATTCCAAATACAATAAGTATTGTTTAATTTGCATTACACTGATTCACGGAAACTGTTTGAGAGTAGCTGCCTAACCTGAAGGAGAAGAGAAACAATCTTGGATCATCATCAATGTCATGATCATAGTCAATGCAATATGTGTGTTTTTCATGACGTTATTTTTTTGCAATGGAGAAATAAAACAGTTGAATTGCATTATGATGTTACCCTTACTAAATAAATGTATTTAATGTATGTGCAAATAATTCCATGCAACAAAGGTGCATGTTCAAATCAGTATGTAAGTATTTGTTATGCAAGAAATACATTTTGACTGTCGCAGGAGTGATATTGAGTAAAGAATAAAAAAATACTTGTACAATTTCTTCAGGGTTCAACTTAAATCTTCAAATAATGTATATGATTGATTTGTTTGTATGCTTTTTATTAATCACTTAAAAATACATCACTTCAGATAGAAAAGTTGTAGGGGCGACATCAAAACTACATTACATATGCTGAAGGCAATTAATGTAATCAGTGGATGTGCACAACCAGTACTGTTTTGTATGCAACATTCAAACACCAGCAGGAATTGAACCTGCCACACATCACTGGACCACTATGAACCCCACTGCTCTCACGCGTGGTAACATTGCATGAATTACAACATAGAAAATAACAGTAATTTATTTCAAATTATATAATTTTTTTGATAAATATTAAACATTATGTACCATTTAATTATGAAAATCCTTACATTATTGATTGATACAATACATGTTAAACTAAAAATGGGTGCTTGTAAATAAAGTAACATTTTAATTAAATTGTGTTATTAATATTACCCTGCATTTACTCAGTTCCCTAATTCCAAGAATGTTATGCTATGCAGCAAACAATCACACCACTATAGTGGTATCTTCTGGTACTGTTTTATGGGGTACCAAAACATAACAATACGAGAATGTTATTAAATGTACATTAATTGACTGACATAAAGTTGAAATTAAATGCAAATAAAATTGAATTCATCATTATTGGTAATCCAATGCAGTGTAGTAAACTGAATGGTTTTTTCCCTATGAGTATTTTGAATCAGTATATCACACCACAACCTCGGTGCAGAATCTAAGAGTGGTCTTTGATAGTAACTTCAATTTCCGACAACGCATATATCAAACATGTCGCTGCTGTTTTTAGCATATTCGTGATCTTCGCCGTATTCACCGGTATATGTCTTTTTCTGTTGATAAAACTATTGCAACAGCGCTTGTTAGCAGCAGACTTGACTATTGCAAGTCCTTCCTTTATAATATTGCTAGCAAGGAAATCCTCGTTTTTTTTGCTCTGTACCACATTTGAAGTCTTTGCATTGGCTTCCCGTACGATATCGTATAATATTTAAGATATGTACCATTACATACGAGGCACTGTCCAATAAGCAACCATCTTATTTGCATTCATTGCTTACTCCTGTAAGAAAACCTATCCAGCTTCGATCATCTAGTTCTGACCTACTTTTTGTTCCTAGAGTCAACACTAACATTGGAACTAGGACTTTTTATGTTGCTGCACCAACTCTTTGGAATATGCTCCCTCTTAGTGTTAAATCAGTTGAAAATATTACAAAATTCCATCGTCATTAAAAAAATTATCTTTACAACCTAGCTTATCCACCGTAGCTCCCTAGCGCCTTGACCCTTCTGTTGACAACTGGGATACTACTTACGGATTTTAAGATTGACCAATCCTTTTGTTTTGATGCGCCTCTGAGCTTAGTTTCCAAGGATTTGCAACACCAGATGCTCATGTAAACATAATAAACAGTTAGTACAAATCAGGCACTCGACAAACATATTTGGAAACAGCTTGTTCCCAGTCACAATAAAAGAGTGGAATTATCTACCTCCAAGCATTGTATCAAGTACATCACTGACTTCATTCCAAATTAATCTAGCCCAACATGTAACAAATTAATCTATAAGAGCCACGATGCGCACTGGCGTGATGTGTCCATAGGACATGTTGCCAGTCAAAATACAGATACAGATACATAGCAGGTAAGTCGTAAACATGCAGAGTGTGCATTATTTAAATATTAATAATAATAAGATAACTTCTACTGCACCTAAATCCTTGGAAACCAAGCTCAGAGGCGCATCAAAACAAAAGGATTGGTCAATCTTAAAATCCATAAGTAGTATTCCAGTTGTCAACAGATGAGTCAAGGCGCCAGTGAGCTACAATGGATAAGCAAGGTTGTAAAGTTTTTAAATGATGACGGAATTTTGTAATATTTTCAACCGATCTAACACTAAGAGGGAGCATATTCCAAAGAGTTGATGCAGCAACAGAAAAAGCCCTAGTTCCAATGTTAGTGTTAACTCTAGGAACAAAAAGTAGGTCAGAACTAGATGATCGAAGCTGGATAGGTTTTCTTACAGGAGTAAACAATGAATGCAAATAAGATGGTTGCTTACTGGACAGTGCCTGGTATGTAATGGTACAATCTTAAATATTATACAATATCATACAGGAAGCCAATGCAAAGATTTCAAAAGTGGTACAGAGCGAAAAAAACGAGGAGATCTTGTACCTACTCTTGCTAGACAATTTTGGACATGCTGAAGTTTTGTAATATCCTTGCTAGCGATATTATAAAGGATGGAATTGCAATAGTCGAGTCTGCTGCTAACAAGCACTGTTGCAATAGTTTTAGCAACAGAAAATGACATGCCTGCGAATATGGCGAAGATCACGAATATGATAAAAACAGCAGCGACATGTTTGAGATATGTGTTGTCGGACATTGAAGTTACTATCAAATATCACTCCTAGATTCCGCACTGAGGTTGCTGGTGTGATATACTAATTCAAAATACGTGTACACAGTGTATAGAAAAAACCATCCAGTTTACTACGCTGCATTGGAGTACCAATAATGATCAAATCAGTTTTAATTCCATTTAATTTCAACTTGCTGTCAGTCATCCAGTGGAAGATATCTTGAAGGCAATCGCTAAGTTGGTTAAGGGAGCGATTTGTATTCGGGTAGCCAACGAAATGTAGATCTGAGTATCATCAGCATAAAGATGATGATCCAAGTTGTCTTTGTATAACAGAGCTTAGTGGCGTGGTGAATTGTTTGTATTGTCAATTGCAGTCTTGATGCAGTATCAAAACAATGAATGTACGTTTAATAACATTCTCGTATTGTTATGTTTTGGCACTCCATAAAACAGTGCCAGAAGATACCACTATAGTGGTGTGATTGTTTGCTGCACAGCATACCATTTTTGGAATCAGGGAACTGAGTAAATGCAGGGTAATATTAATAACAAAATTTTATTAAAATGTCCAATACATTATTTACAAGCATCCATTTTTAGTTTAACATGTATTGTATAAATCAATAATGTAGATTTTCAGAAATTAAATGGCACACGTTTAATATTTTTCTAAAAAATTAGATAATTTGAAATAGATTACTGTTTTGTTACTTTTTCAATGTTGTAATTCATGTAATGTTACCACACATCAGAGCGGTGGGGTTCATAATGGTCCAGTGATGTGTGGCAGGTTCAATTCCTTCTGGTGTTTGAATGTTGCATACAAAACAGTACTGGTTGTGCACATCCACCGATTTCATTAATTGCCTTCAGCATGTGTAATGTAGTTTTGATGTCGCCTCTACCACTTTTCTATCTGAAGTGGTGTATTTTTATGTGATTAATAAAACACACACAAACAAATCAATCATAAACAGTGTTTGAAGATTTAATTTGAACACTGAAGAGAGTGTATACATATTTTTGTATTCTTTACTCAATATCACTCCTGTGATAGTCAAAATGTCTTGCTTGCATAACAAATGCCTACACACTAATATGAAAACAAATGCCTACATACTGATATGAACATGCACCTTTGTTGCATGGAATTATTTGCACATACATTAAATACACTTATTTAGTAAGGGTAACATCATAATGCAATTCAACTGTTTTATTTCTCCATTGCAAGAAAATTACATCATAAAAAAACACACATATTGCTTTGACTATGATCGTGACATTGATGGTGATCCAATATTGTTTCTGTATTATTAAACAATAATTATTGTATTGGAATGTGTTAAATGGAACTGTTTGCCATGCAAATACGACATATTTTTTATACACCCAGCTTCTTGAAGGACCATACAATAGATGTGTGACATATACAATGTGTCTTGTAAAAAGATATACAATCATGTAATGTGAACATGTGGGATTACATCACGCAATAGCTTGCACGCTTTTATTTGATAAGAATTTTCTTTCTTATATATTTATAATAGTTACATCATTAAACACAACACACAGATGTCCCATCTTTGATGAGTAAGTACCATGCCCTGGTACCTACAGCACAACATGATTTGAACAAGTTACATATTAAATATGATATTGTGCACACAACTATCAATGTTTAGTCGGCAGACCTGGGTTCAATTCTTATTTGAATTGAATTTATCAACAATATGCTCGAATTTTATTTGAATAAAATGAATTGAATTGGAATTGATCCTTCTTGTGAGTATATTGAATGATATTGGAATTGATCCTTGGTAAATAAACATGAATTGCAATTTAATTGGAATTTACAAAAGTTAATTGAACCCAGGTCTGATAGTAGGTCTACACACTATTTTTACAATTTGCCCCTCCAATTATACACAGTACACGAATAAATACATATTTTAACGTAAATATGATTGCAATACTCAATGTTTTTTTTGTTCGAGTATCCATTTGTTCTACCCTATTTGCTTGCTATACGTGGCGAACACGTTATTAGGCACTACAAATTAAGCAGCAACAATGCGGTGTATGTCATACACAGATCACATGAACGCATCGGCATTGACACAGGCGTTACACATACGACATAGTGTTTATTTTTGTTACAATATTAATGCATATTTTTTTGTAACAATTATTGACTAATAACATAACAGCACATGATGTGAACTTGTGAGCATATGTAACATATTTAATGTTGTAAGCATCATCGTAGTTTAAGAAAAAAACAAATTACAAAATGACTCTGCTAGTGATTCTGCGTCCATGTTGTTTATGGGCGATAACAAGGCGGTTGCTACCATCTCCGATGTGCACCGAAGTCTATTCTATTTGACCCTCTCCGCTTTCTCCGCTACCGGCGTCTCCGCGGACTGCAAAAGAAATAGGGCCACAGTCGCTCGCGTATTCGCACAGTGGCTATTTTGCAGTCTCACCAATATTTCAAAATCCGTCACCAGATTGGGGCGAAATTGAAGGGTGTCAGGTTTGGGTTGATTTTTCTGAAAAATGAGGTATGCGAATTTCACGAGTTTTCCACAGCACTTGTGTCAATGGAGGTTAAATATGCTGTGAAATTTTCAAGAAAATCGTAACACAAATTTAGCAGGAAATGAAGGAAACCTTATAATGGCCGACTAAGTATAATTTAAATGTGGTCTTACCCCAAATTCTTCCGCCAGAGTATATTTTTGCCTGCGCTAGGCGGCGCCATTATTTATAGCGATATTCTCATCTTCCGGTTGGCGCTACATGAGTCATGCGATATTATGTTTGTAGTAAGCCCAAAAGTCGCAAGTTGGCTGTCAAATTTAGTAAGTATCCTTAATGAAAAAATAGCTGTTTTGTCTTAATGTGTAGGTGACCTCAATATGTCAACAAATTGGGTTCATATATCATAGTTTGAATGTTGATCACGCTGAATGTGTCTGAGCTTGACTTGGCCACTTAAGTTACGGAGTTACGGCAGTGACTGATTGAGTGTTGATGAAGTCGGATGTTTCGGCCCCGGGCCGAACCATCCGTTCACGCAACCGGTTAAACGTGACCTGCTTGCGTTCGCGTGGGCCGAATCAACCGTTTCTGTAACCTGTGTCGGCGGGCTCTATGGGCCGAACCATCCGTCCTGCTTCTGTTTAGAAATCTGACTTTTTTATGTTTAACTAATTCTTATATTGCATGCAACTATTTTCACTTGCGTATTTTCAGTCAATGTGTCACGAATTATTATATATTTATGCGTGATGTTTCAATGTTTAAATAATGATAAATGTTTAAATAATTCTTATATTGCATGCAACTATTTTGACTTGTGTATTTTCGGTAAATGTGTCACGAATTATTAGATATTGATGCGTAATGTTTCAATGTTTAGCTTGCAATAATAATTATATTTATTCTGGAAAGGAGACACATTGCGGAATAAATTATTTAACGTTAGAAAGGAGACACATTGGGCAATAATTTTGTAATTTTATTAACATGATTCCACCAAAGTACCATACAAGAGAGTGTGAATATTAAGAAAATGTGAAATAAAATTACCGAAATAACACACATGTAATAAATACAAATCATCAAAAATATAGAGATAATTATCAATGGGCCGAAACATCCGACACCGCACGTCGAATTTTTGGTGAAGTGGGCCGAAACATCCGACCCTGCATAGCGGATTTTTGTTACGTGGGCCAAACAATCCGTCTGCTTGGGCCGAACTCGTCGGGGGCCGAACCATCCGGGACCCAATGTAGAGAATCGAGGCCGAGGGGCATGAAATTTGGCTTTGAAAAGGAATGGGATACAGAGTTACCAAGTCTCACGGATTTGGTGTGACTGAGGCACTGCATTTGAAAACTAAGGGAAATGGAATTTTAAAAGTGTTTGAAACTTCATATACATTTAGTCTTAAACTATTAAAGGGATTCTTTGAGAATTTTAATCTCTTTGTAATGCATGCAATTATTTGTTAATCCTGTTAATATGATTATTTCATGTAATTCTATGCCTTTTTTCATTAGAATTATGTTTTATTAATCACTAATGACCCTGACAATATATCGAAAAAATAACTGCGTACGCGGAGTTTCTGCTTTGGGCCCACCTTCACGATCCATATAAGGCATGCACATGAATATTCGTGACTGTCCGTCAGACTTCGATTAGCTATGCCGAGTTAATAGATGCAAGAAATACATCATCAACATGTGTGTATAATGATTAGCCACCGGCATGTGAATGAGTCCTGACCGATAAAATTATCAAAATGAAACGTGGACCAGCTGCTGTTTATGTCCAGATTCAGCAAAGAAAAGAAGGAAATTATATGGAATAAACGGAGAATGAACATAGCGACAGTTCATGACAGACGGATTGATTTAAAAGAAAAAACACCACCTCTCCATGCACGAAGCGATCGATGCCGATGGCGACGCCGATGTTATATTGAATGATTGGCATTGTTTTTGTTGGAATGTAAAAACTATGGTACCGTCATGTTCCTTTTTCACTAGGTACATCTGGCTATACATTTTGAAGTGAAGTTTAAATAACAGAACTTTACTGAAGCCGAGAAACATTCAATAATGAAACCATTTTATTTGCACCATAAATCCAGCTGCTATTTTCGTAAGCAATATAAATACATTATACATCACTAAAGTAATTTACCGTATTAAAGTAGGATAGGTGGTTATGTACTTTCCTATCTACATAAGGTTTAATTTTAGTTTGAAAAAATGTAGATCTATAAAGAACATAACATTATTGTCGACAAAATATTAAAGTATATTGCATCAATGTAAAAACATGTTTTATTTTGTACTGGGAGTGCAAAAATAATTAGTTATTCTACCCATCATTTAGAGTAAAAGATGTTGAATTTGTTTCTCTCAAACTCCTGTTTCGATAAAAAATAAAATGGCCATTGTATGATGGAAATAAAGTTGTAAAATTACAAAACTTTAAAAGTAACGCATATTTAAAAACATTTTGAATGTTGTGGAACATTTATATTTGATGAATTTTCAAAATTATTGTAAAAGCAACTTTGTCGACACCTTTTTATACACTACTCCCAGTATAGTTCACATAACACATACTTGTTTCAAATTTTTTTGAAGAATATGCTGTAGAACACAATCCAAACATGATGAGCATAAGAAAGCATAACGTTTATTATGTACTTCTCTTTGCAACATAATGACAGGATGATATGCATTTGGATGCACAAATCGATCGATTACACAAATCCATTTGAAATGTAGTGATGTACATATTCCCATCAGAAGCCACACGGAACTAATGTGGCTGAACAAAGTCAGACATCTTCTTCACTATGTTGTCTGTTAACATATTGTCCTATTAATAGTACTGCTATGCATTTTGATACACAAAGCTATCATATCCATTTGAATCTCGAAGTGAGGTACAACTTCTCAGTAGATGTCGCGCAGAACAGAATGGAGCAGAACAAAGTCAGACATCATCTTATGTCAGGTGACCCATTGTCCAATTAATGGCACTGTTAAGTAGAGCTCTTCAATTTCCTTTCAGCTCAGCTATTTCCAATGTTCCTGCAAATAAACAAAGTTGAATTTAGGAAACTGAGCCTAAATATGAGTTAACTAACTCAACACTGTGCAGATTAATTGTTATTATTATGTGAACTTTCGCGTGGCAGACGTGATGTAGTTCGCGTCTGTTTCGCTTGTATCATTCCGCACGAAATGTACCATCACAGTTCCTTTTTAGAAGTGGAATAAATAGATATATAAATAAATTAAAATATTTAAATGAATAGATACATGTATAATTAAAATGTCCATATGATAAAAAAATAAAATAATAATCGTTAAAAAGTCAGTAGAAATTGCACTAAAAAGTAATAAAAATGTAAATAAATAATTTAAAAAGGTCAATTCCATAGATTCATATGATGCTTTCTTATTTTGAAATGGCCATCCCCAATTGTCGCCACTGTTCACGGTCGAGCGCGCGCAGAGCGTCGACCTCGGCACGGCAACGTATCGTACGCCCTATGCGTCACAGGTCCGCGCTCAGCACTGTCGGCAGAGTCGTTCGCGGTCGACCCATGTATGTCGTGACACCTGTGTCCACGGCGAAATAGTTGTCGATCGGGTGCATCGGGTGGCATACGGAGCACGTGTCCGAATAGACTCCATCTTGCAGTTATGACAGCTTTGCTGATGGGACAGCATCGGCAACGGTGGTACAGTGCCTCGTTGGGAATGTGATGTGGCCAACATATGCCGATGATCTGGCGTAGGTGACGACGGTGGTACGCATCCAGATGATCTAGTTCTGATTTCATGAGTCCCATGCACCCACGTTGTACGTCAGCATGGGCACAACGAAGGATGTGTATAGCAGTAGCCGCAGCTGTAGAGAGATTTGTGATCGCCTAAACCACAGTGTCCACAGCTTGCGGAAGGCGACGTTGGCCAGCTGCTTTCGGCGAGCGACATCTTCGGCTTCACCGAGGAGCGATCCAAGCTTGTGTGTCATACGCCACTCTTCCTGAATGCGGTCAGTGTGTCGGCTGATACTTGTTCGTTCTGTTTTCGACGCGTTGATCGTCAGCGACCACTCCGCCAAGCAAGCTGGCACGATGCGCTCGATCTCGTCGAGGAACAAACGAGAAGAGCTGACGAAGTCCGTGTCGTCAGCGTACTCGACGTCCAGCGGTAGGGTGGCATCGGCTGGTGGACGTGTCGGGAGGCGCGAACGAAGGTCACGGAGTGCCGCTTCGAGGTACACAATGAATAACACCGGGCTGAGGCTGTCGCCTTGCGGCGTCCCGATGGATGTGGCGAATGAATGACAATCGCCTGTTGAGTAACGCGGCTCGAGCAACGTGGCGGCGAGTAGGAAGCGAATCATCCGCAGTTCCGAGTCGCCGAGGAATGTTTGTAGCGTATCAAGCAGCTTGTCGCGACGTATGGTGTCGAAGGCGCGACTCAGGTCGATGCCGAGGAATTCGATTGATACGTGCTGACATGTCACAAATAAATGTTTAATTTGTTTTTAGCGAGTACGTACTGTTATTATCAAATGTGCTATTCATATGAAGCAGCACAATTTGAGCTGATCTATTATTATATTTTAAAAATATATTCATGGATAAAAATGTATGTATACTAGAGTGCAGATCTGCTGGTGTCTAAAATTCGTGCATCGCAAAATTCCGTGGCAACATGATATTATGTACTTTTTAACAAACCTAAAACGTTTACATTGAATGATGACTTGCCAGCCAGGTTTAGTAACAATTGTAGCTGTAGCATTAAAAACAGTATGTGAACGTACTAATCTCACATTTTTATGTTTTGGTTCAGATAAGTGGGGAAACGGGGACTTTTCAAAAATGGCTGATTAGAATTTGGAAAGGCAGGACCTGTAGACACACATACCCAAATCCCAGATTTAGGCAAACAAATTACATCCACGACCAGGTTAATCCTCTTGCTATGGTTGCATATACTGGTATTTTAGTGTGCATTTTCGTTCACTGCATGTCAAATACCGGACAATGCAGTTTTACTAACTAGAAAGGCGAGACCCTTGCCTAAGGTTATTTACTGTAGTAGAGGCTCGACAGAGTCAGTGACAGTCCCAGCAGCAGCTGACACCGACTGCAGCCGTCCGCGTCGGTGGACGTTATAATTCTATTTAATCGAAACGTTACTCGGCTGACGGCATTGGGAAGCAGGATAAATAAGCAATGCATACGCTTCCTAAACTTATAAAAATAGCTATCAATATACATATGTCTACAAATAAGTATGCATTAAAGGTGACAGAAACGTACTCATTTAAAAGACAAACTAAAAAACCTATTTTGTTCGATGTCTAAATAGGAAAGGTAGAGCACTGCGTATCGCCATCTTTGTTGTATGCAAGTTGGTTTGAGTCTTTCCTATCTAATCAATGTAAATTTTATATTCTTTTCGATTTACTTCATTAATAGACATTACTGCACAAAAAATGGTGCATTATTATACACGGTAGGCTTTATTTAGGTCAACAAATCATATACGTATACGTGTTTGAAATAAAGAAGTGAAATTAAATTACAACGATTTATAACCAATGAAAGCATTTTAAACACACACTTCCTGTTCCTCATTAATATTCATGAAGTAATAATGCGTAAAGTTACATGTTTTTTAAGGTTTACTTGCATGTATAATCATGTTATTTTAATTAGTGTTTTCTTGCTAAAATGTACTTTTTTCATGCTTTTGATGATTACTACCAGTATTAATAACATGCTCATGGACACCATTTTCAAAACAACATCACTCACGCTTGTATAGACGTATCTGAAAATGTTATTATCTGCTGTTATGCTAGCCAGCCAAATCGTAATCAATATGATAAATGAAGTTCTGTAATTTACAGTTACAGTCAAGGTGGCAGTTAAGTTGTTAATTATGTTGGTGTTTCTTTTGTGTAACTGTTGTGCCACACTGGAGATGTGTGTGGAGTGCAGTAGCACAGTGGTAAGAGCTGTAGACCCTCGACTGAGAGAACGTGGTTTCGAATCCTGTGTGGCAGTGTCGAACCTTCTGCAAGTTTGTTTACTCTACATTGCCTCAGTTCACTCAGCTGTATGAATGAGTACCTGGCTATAGACAGTGGTGGATATTTGCGTACGAATAGTCTTCGCGCATTAATTGCAGCATAGCTGAATGGTTCCCAGAGAAATTGCCTATGCAGCTTAATAGTGTAATGCCAGGATAGTTATCTGGGTCATCTATTGACCCCTTCTTTTTGAATATAGGCTTAATGATCCCAATACACCAATCTGTTGACACAATGCCAGATAATAGAACTAGGTTAAACAACTTAACAATAACTATAATTAGTTTTGTGGGGCTGTTTAGGGCTGCCCAAAATGCACAATTTTCCTAATATACATCTATGCAAATTTAGAAAAAAGTTGCTGTTTTTGAAAACAGAGTTCTGCTATACACAAGCAAATAACAAAGGAGACAAGTTTTCGCCTTGCTGTACCTCTACATCACATTTTCACTTTTTGACCCCTACCATGTTCAATGCTCCATAACTTTGCCAATTTTTGTAGCAGTCATAATTTTTGAAACCGTGTAAAGCACCCTACCCAACCTTTACAAGAATGTAAGAAAACAATGTTACAATTTTTCCGACTTATCACTCATTTGGTCAGGGATCACATATAGACGTATTAGTCGAAAGGACTTCAGGGCCACTTGGCCCATTTTTTATTTCCTTTAACTAATAGTTCCAAGTCAATGGGCACACATTTAAATACTGTGATACAACTGTAGTGTACATAATTAAATGGATCAGTATTAATTAAATAATTGGTTCAAATGACACTGGTTTGTCATTGAAAAAACTAAACAGTCCAGTTATGGCTGTGGTTGATATGAATGGCTTCCTCGAAAGCTGTTCGTGTGCTAAAAGGTCAACTTTTGTGTGATTCAAGACTGCAAAAAATTACTTCTAGCGAAGGGCCTGCACACAACCAACTTGAAATGAACCAT
This sequence comes from Paraescarpia echinospica, assembly GCA_020002185.1. Lineage (NCBI taxonomy): Eukaryota > Metazoa > Annelida > Polychaeta > Sabellida > Siboglinidae > Paraescarpia > Paraescarpia echinospica. The sequence goes on along the minus strand of CM034532.1, from coordinate 38,625,534 downwards.
GATAACATCACGTGTTGATGCAAATCGAACTGCTATTTATTATGCCTCAAAGGTTGGCAAGCATGGACTCTGTTATGACTGAGATGATGTGGAATGATGGAATTAACGCATATACAATGACAAGATCGAGGTGGGCCCGACTTATACACAAGTACCTGGAACTTTACTAAAATGCAATAAGCACACACACTAAACTAGTATTCATATATAAACATTACTATCTTGTATTTGTAGGTATACATTAATGTTGCACATGGTAGCATAGTGATTAATTAGCGCTTCAGACTCAGCCAGGTTGGAATCTTCTTGCTGTATGTGAACGTCGCTACCACTATTGGCGTGAACCCATGTTATGGCTAGCCGGTTAACCAATACCATATCACTGAGGCCTATAGATTGTATCACTGTTGCCTACACGTTGCAGGTGTGAACCCATGCCAGACACTTGGATTGTATAATTGTTGCCTATATGTTGCAGGTGCTTACAGCCGTGGTTCTGCTTGCCTGGGGATATATGCTGTGGAGCTGTCAGCATGCATCAATCAAGTTTATTCCCAAGACACCAGTTGTGACTGTCACTGTGTTCCCAACAGAAAATTGACCACACCATTCAACGTTCTCTAACATTGTATAGTTAACGAGAATTTGGTGTTGCTGATGGAAGTTGTGGATGAAAGTGCCTCCATGCTGAGTAACCATGAGGTGTACACCCTCCTTACAGACATACAGAAAGGGCAGCATGGACATCGCAAGCCAAACAAGAACCAACAACCTCTCGCAACAGTATCTTACTCCACCATTAAGTATCTTGAAAAAAAACCTTGTTGTCAACAGAACCCTGATGTCATACACAAATTCATGGTCTCGATCGAGCCATTCAGTTTGACCAAAGCTGAAAAACTGCAGTTATTGAATCATCGACCGACGACTGCTGTGGAGATCCAGCTGATTGTTGAGGAGAGTGAAGAGCGTCTTACTGAAGAGGAAATTGACAAGTTGCTTGCCATCATAGCTAGTAGACTACCCAGTGACCCAAGTGAGGAGTTGACAGAGGGCAGCAGTACTGACTGCATGCAGGTGGCAGAGTAGCTGGCTTAATAGAACTATTTGTTTCACCAACATCTGATGAGATTTCAGCATCTCCCAAGAAGTTATAATTGGCAATAACGTGATGCTTTTCAAATGTTCAACGTTCAAACTGAATGCCCATTGTGAATACAGTTTTGTGTGTTTCGCATTGTGAATACAGTATGTTTTATAAAAGGCCTACCTGGGAAGATATAATCCTGGCCTATTTTGACGGATCACCAACAGGAAGTGTTATTTAGCACAAAGTACTACAACATTTGTCAACAGCAATCAATTGCTTGTAGAGCAGTACACTGTTACTGCATTGGTGTTACAACAGAAATAGTGCTGTCATTGGGTGGTGTGAAACGTTGTGTGATTGCCAACGTGATTGCCAGTGTGTGTACAATGGAGGCAATTGGTCAACCACTCTATTATGCAATGCTTGTTCCTGCAACCTTACCAGTCATTGTCTTCTTCCTTCTACTAGCATGGCTTGGCAAGATGTTCTTCACAAACAACTGAGATAATAAAGACAAAATGTGAGCAATATGTGAGCCAACTGTGTGGTTGTACTCATACTAATGTACTATATGTCAGAGGCGGTATGGTGCTTCAAGATGTAGTTGTTGGAAATATATTATTGGAATTGTAACATGTTTATAATTCAAATTCTGCTTTCACACTAGACATAGCAGCACACGGTTTTACAACTGATGATAGAACACAGACTGGCATATTTAGGATGTCAGAAGGGGGGGCCAAAAATGTTATAATTTATGTTATCCGAGGCGGGAATAATCCAATATAAAACATTTCCAAAATATGCTAATGCGGGTACGACTGAACATCATAGAACCTGAGAGAAAAGCTGATATGTTTATTTGGTCTGACTGTTTAGTGAATACAAATACATGCAATGCAGCAAAGTCCCCAAATCAGCTGCGGCTTGCAGTGTCAAATTCGTGGTCGGCTCAGTTAGCAGAATACTGACACCACCAAATGCGTTAGCAGTTGCTAATGCGTGCACTCTATCAGTTGTGCTTGATGTGGTGATTACAGGTACTTTAGTCTTGTCATTCAGCTGAAGACGATGATGAGTCATCCATGCTTTCAGTTCTCCCACACATGCTTGGATGCGTGCCAGTGCAGCGGTCTCATCGTTAGTGTCATTGATCTTAAATGAGACCTACAATTGAGAATCATCGGCAAAGAGATGGAAGTCATGTCGGTGCCGCCTAACAATCTGCCCAATGGGTCCCGTGTAGAGTGTAAACAAAACTGAGCCAAGAACAGACCCCTATGGCACTTCTGGAACAGCTCCGATGGATGTGACTAGGTCTGACAGTCTGAGTCCTCGAAATCAAGTACGACTCAAACCACTGATGCGCGACGCCGATAACACCCGCGCTCTTTATGCAAACCAGCAGCTGCATATGGTCTACAGTGTCAAATGCTGCTGATAGACCAAGTAGGATCAACACGACACCCCTCTTGTTGTCCATGGTCATCATGATATCATTCTGGATTCGCATCGGTGCAGTTTCAGTACTGTGATTCGGCTAGTGTGCGGATTGGAATTTTTCCTGCAGATTGTTGCACGAGACGTGGTCAATAAACCTATTCAGCACAGCCCTCTCCGTCAACTTTGAGATAAAGGAGAGCTAAGACACGGAAGTTCATAACATCCTTGTCTTCTTGAGGAAGGCTTCTTGAGCAAGGGCGTCACAAGCGCAGCTTTCATTTTGTTGGCACAATTCCTGTTGACATGGATACGTTGACAATGTTTCTAATGCTTTGTAGAAGACAATTTAACTGTTCTTTCAGAAGCCAGGTCGGCATTGGAATGAACACGCCATTGAGGGACTCTGGTTGACCAGTCGTCTCACCTCGTCTTCCGTTGCAGGCAACAAAAAGCTGAGTTTATTGTCCACAGTGCCTGGACTCTCATGTGAAGGCACGTAGTTGGGGTCTGCCTTGAGTGCCAAGTTCTCCTGAATCAGTCTGACTTTGTCCTGAAAGAATGCACTGAATATGCTGGCCAGTTGTTCCCATGAACCACTACCAGGCAGGCTAGCTTCAGGCTTATCAACAGGACGTTGACAACATTGTACAATTGCTTGTGGTCAAATGCAGCTTCTGTGATCTTTGCAGTGTAATAGGTTGATTTAGCGGAGGGGATGAGCTGATTGACGTGGCGTCTCTGCTCTTTGAAGAGATTGCGGTGAAATGTGAGCCGTGGCCGTCTCCATCTCCTCTCCAATTGCCGTCTCTTCTGCTTAGTCATCTTGATGTCACCACTGAACCAAGGAACTTTGGGTCAAACCGTGATGTTTAGTGTCTGAACTGGTGCAGGTTTGTCTAATATAGCTGACAGGGTAGTGTCGTATTGCTCGAGGAGACTGACTGCTGAGGTGGCAGGGTCAAGGCACAAGAGTTGATTCCTCAATGTCAACTCTGATCAATGTCAATGATCTGTCAAGAAGTCAAATATTGTATGTTAATTTGGTGATAACCAAGTCTAACGTATCTATGTAAGTGGGTCCCGAGACTCCCAATACATGCTGGCAGAGAGCGTGGTTTGAAAGGATGTCACGGAAGCAGGGAGCATCAGCGTTCAGTGGGTCCTCATAGTGGAAGTTGAAATCACCCAAAATCAGAATGTTCTGAGATTTTATCATGTGGTGCTGGAGGAAGTCTTGGAATTCACTCAGAAAGAGGCTAACTGTGGACTTGTTTCTTTTTGATGGCGGAGGATGATAGATCACAGCCAGTTTCACTGTTGATGAAGCACTAAGTGTGGCTTCAATGTTTTCGAACGATTTGGCTTTCCATGAAGACTTTGATGCCATTTTGATGTTAGATTTTGTGGAGGATGGCAACCCCACCTCCTCTGTCTGTGGGGATCCTGTGTTGTCTCCTCGGAACATGGCTAAATCTGTAGCCAGGAATTGTCAGGGCTCTGATAGTCTAGTCATCATCAGGGTAATTTCGTAACCAAGTTTCAGTGAAGGCCACGTTGTCAAACCCATGATCGATAAAGTAGTCAGAAAGGGGTGTCACCTTGTTCCTCACCGACTGGGCGTTTATTAAGCACATGGTCATGGTGCACAACTTGCCCCGTTTGGTGGCACATACTTGGAGATTTGAGAGATTGGGTCCAGCCCCAGAAAATGAGTTGCGGGTCTGTTTCCGATGATTGAATTGACTTTTTGTTGTTTGTGGTGACACCCACGACAACCCCGCTTTGTTGGCGGGTGAAGTGACACCCCTGGCAGCATTGCTAAGACGATTCTTCCTATTGGTACATTTCAGGCTTGTCAAGAATTGGCTTGCGTAATAATAATAATCAGTCAACTTATAGAGCGCCATAAATCTAGACAAAAGTCCATTCAGAGGCGCTATAATAGATTAATCATTAATGTTAAAACTAGCTAGTTAAATAAATGATAATAAAAATTAATTAATTAAATAAATTGCTAAAACCGTGATGCATAATGTATAGACAATATGATTATGTGGTAAAAGGATATAACATTAATTAAAACGTGACATAATATGTCCATCATAAGACATAAAGTTAGTTAAATGATAATAAATTATTTTAAACACTGTCATGTATGAGATCACAGACTAAACTAAACATGGAATGCTACACGGAAGAGGTGGGTTTTTAAAAGTCGCTTGAATGTGGCTAGCGCTGTGGCTGTCTTTAATTCTAACGGAAGAGTGTCCCACATCCGTGGGGCCGAAACTGAAAAGGAACGATCGCCGTATCTGCTGTTGGATCGGCGCACGCAGGTCGTTGTTGTTGGCAGAACGTAGCGCACGCGCTGGTCAGTACGCGTCGACCAAGTCGGTGATATACGACGGTACAATGCTATGTTGGGCTTGGAATGAAAGCAGCAGTATCTTGTACACGATACGCTGTTTTACCGGAAGCCAATGGAGCTTCTTTAGCACGGGGGTGATGTGCTCTCGCCTGTTGCAGCGGACTACCAATTGAGCTGCTGAGTTCTGCTCTCTCTGCAGCTTAAAGAAAAGAACGTATGGGATGCCGAACAGCAAAGCATTCCCGTAGTCGAGTCTCGAAATCGGCAGTGAATGTATTATTCGAGCCGCTACTTTCTCCGATAGACACGATCGTATGGAAGCAATGTTACGCAGGTGATAGTATGCGGTACGACATACCTGTTGCACGTGACGTACCACCGACATTTCCACGTCGAACACAACGCCGATGTTGTAGGCACTCGGACTAGGAGTTATCTCATAGTCGCCGATCTTCATCATGGTGATGTGCCTACCAAGTGGGCGATATATAATGATCAGCTTGACGAAGCTAGCGAGTGACATGACATAAATTCGAATGATTGCATCGACGATTGTTGTTGTTGTTGACGGTAACTTTAAAGATCGATCTGTATAAGAAGCCAATGCCACCCCTCGCCGGTTCTTTCTGGGCGCATGCACGAAAGTATAGCCGATCGGTGTCAAATCTTTCACTGATTTCGTGTCCTTATCTCCCGGGCTGAGCCAGGTTTCGGTAACTGCCACGAGATCAAAGTTGGTCAATGGCGTGGTCAATAAAACATCTGTGTTATTGCGAATGAAACAGGCGTTGACGAGGCCCAATATAACGGATGATCTGGCGTTGCGTCGAGCATTTCGCAGAGCCACATTGACCGATAACGATGGAGTATTGTGTGGAGTGAGCGAGTTCCATTGTTCTATGCGCATGTGTCTTAAATTGTTGTCACAATGGCGTGTGCATGGCCGGACGTGAGTAGTATGTAGCGGTTCGCCATCAACGGAAGTGACCTAAGATCAAAGGCTTTTTCGTTTTTTATAAGTAGAATTCCTACGTTTTTTAGCAGTATGATTATAGCAACGTCAAAAGTGATTGATGGGGGTCATGAGAAAGAGGGTGTCGCCATCTACTGAATAAAGATGGAATAAATAGGGTGAATGACGAGCTCTAGTGACTAATCAGGTACTAATTAGGATCAACCTCTAGTGACTAATCAGGTACTAATTAGGGTGGTTATGAGTAGCGCATTCACTAGAGGGTAGCACTAGCAATAGCTAAAATGTATACCCCTAGTGACTGAAAAGCGTCGATGGTGGTGCGTATAGGCGATTGTGACGGTGTCAGCGCACCAGATGTCGCTATGGACGGAAAGTGGAAGCACCCTTTTACGTGTATAGTGTCCGGCCCTACGGGGTGTGGGAAGACTACTTTCGTTGTACGCCTGTTAAAGTTTGCTTCGTGTATGATTTCGCCGCCACCGGAGAAAATTCTGTGGTGTTACGGCCAGTGGCAGACCGCTTACGACTCTATGGCCGGCGTGGAATTTGTAGACGGTTTGCCGGATCCGTCGCTTCTGGACGCCAAAACGAGGACGCTTCTAGTGCTCGATGACCTTATGTCGGAGACCGATAGTAGCATCACGACTTTGTTTACTAAAAAAGTCACCACTGCAACGCGTCCGTCGTACAGCTTTTGCAGAATCTCTTTCCGAAAGGGAAAGAAAATCGCACAATCAGTTTAAACGCGCAGTATATGGTCCTCTTCAAGAGTCCCCGGGACGCGGGGCAAGTAGGCCACCTGGCGAAGCAGATGTATCCGGGCAGTGTCAACTACATGGTGGAGGCGTACAAGGATGCTACGTCGGCCGCCTACGGTTACCTCCTGGTGGATCTGAAACAGGAAACGCCGGAAACCATGCGCCTGCGTACGGAAATTTTCCCCGACGACCCCGTTCAGTACGTCTATGTGCCGACGAGGCTATAAAAAAGGCGGGGCGCGCCGCGGCCGCCGTCATTCGACAGGATGACAGAGCGCGTGAAGAGGCACATCCTTGCCCTGCAGCTGTTGCGCCGCTACAAGGGGAATACGAATCTGAGAAAGGCGGTAATCACTCACGCGGACGCCGACCTCATCTGCAGTCTGGCCGACTGCGCGTATAACATCCTGCGAGGGAACGTGAAATTGACGCCTAACAACCGAAAAGTGCTGACAAAGTTCAGGAACAATTTGCGCAAGTTAGCGTCGAAAAAAGTACCCATCAAACGGAAGAGGGCCGTCCTGCAGACGGGTTCGGGCGCGTTTCTGACGGCGCTGCTGGCGCCGTTGGCGAGCACCTTTCTGCCCCTCCTCAGGCAGGCTTTCGGTTGATGCAGCACGCGAAGAAGATGGCGCTGGTAGACCCCCGGTTGGTGGAGCGTCTACTGCCGTTACTATCGCAACCGACCACGACCACGTCGCGTGTGATGAGTAGCCTGGACGGCGATATGAAAGCCGTTCTCGAGCGTGCCGATTTATCCGAAGGCGAAAAGGTGGTGGCGTACAATCAACTGCTGAGTCGTTACAACGCCATGGAGGCGTCTCGCGCGCAGCAGCCGATGCGCGTGTCCGTAGTGAAGAACGAGTCGTCGTCCGATCAGCCGCCGCCGCCGTCGCCGCCGCCACCACCTACGTCCGATCAATTGCCGGGGGAGATGGAGAGCGAGGCCGTGAAGAGCGTACCGAAAGTGCTGAAAGAAAAGGCCCGCCTCCTGTTGGCCCGACTGAGGGCCGACCCGCTGATTCGCTGGAACGATCGAGCGGAGCTCGTGTACGCCGGTACGCCTATTGCCGGAAGTAATATGGTAGATCTCGTGAACGATCTCATGCGAACGCGTAAGAGGGCCCCCGCGCCGGTTGGCTGGGAAGCGTTCGGCGACCATATAAGGCGGCTGAACGTCCCTATGGAATTCGTCGGCAACCCCCAGCGTCGGGCGTATATACAGCGCGAGCAGAAGCGAAAGGGGCGCACTCGGTCCGTCGAGCGCGAGCAGAAGCGAAAGGGGCGCACGCGGTCCGTTGAGCGTACGCCGTGGTCCAGCTTTTAGCGTGTCCCGTAGAGGATGCCGCCCGTCCGAAGATCAGTACTCGTTGTCGTCGTAGCAGTCGTAATTGCGGCGGTCATCGTCGCCGTCCTCTTGTTCGCCGTATCGTCGTCGCCGCCGCCGCGCACCCCATGGTGTCCCGGCGGACTCGTGGTGCGCAACGAGACGGCCGGCGGACTCGTGGTGCGCAACGAGAGCGCCAACAACGCGACGGCCTACTGAAGCGCGCCTACTTCGACCCGAAACGGGCAGGCAGTTATGGCGGCGTCGATGCGTTGTGCCGGTCGGCCGCGGTGCCCAAGCCGGCCGTCGGGCGGTGGCTGGCGGCGCAGGACGCCTATACGCTTCACAAGCCGGTTAGGCGCCGATTTAAGCGACGTCGCGTTATCGTGGGCGGTCAAAATCAGCAGTGGCAAGCCGATCTCGTCGACGTGGCTAAACTGAAAAAGCACAACGACGGCATAGCGTTCCTACTGACGGTCATCGACGTCTTCTCGAAGCGGGCGTCGTGCGTTCCGTTGAAGCGCAAATCCGGTCCGGCGCTCGTCGCGGCCTTCGAGGGGCTGCTGGCATCGCCGGCGCCACCGCACGTCCTGCAGACCGACAAGGGGACGGAGTTTCTGAACAGGCCCCTTCAGACGCTTTTGAAGGCGCGCGGCGTCCACCATTTCGTGACGCACAACGAGGAGACGAAGGCGAGCGTCGTGGAGCGATTCAATCGTACGCTGAAGACGCGCATGTGGCGGTACTTCACGAAGCATCAGACGCTGAGGTTCGTGGAGCCGTTGCAGGACTTCGTGCGGTCGTACAACAACGCCTATCATCGAAGCATCGGTAGGACGCCGGCGAGCGTCGACGCGTCGAATCAGGAGAGCGTGTGGCAGCGTCTGTACGGTGGCGGAGGGTGTCAAAAAAACAAAAGCAAGCCGAAACTGCGAGCGGGGGATCGCGTACGCATCAGCAAGGCGAAGGGCGTCTTCAAGAAGGGGTACATGCCTAACTGGAGCGAAGAGCTCTTCACCGTCGTAGATTTGCACCCGACCGACCCTCCTGTTTACCGACTGATGGACGACGCCGGCGCGATACTGGACGGCACCTTCTATGGGCTGGAGCTACAAAAAGTGATCGTTGCGAAGGACAAACTATATCGGGTGGAAGCCGTTCTACAGAGACGTCGTCGACGACGCGGTAAGGGCGAAGAGGTGCTCGTCAAATGGTTCGGCTATCCGGCCTCGTTCAATAGCTGGATCGACGCCAAGGAGCTCGTGGATTATAAGGGCTGATGACGACGACGACGCGTTGGATGCGCCACGCGGGGTGCTGGCGTCTGCACGAGGCGGGGCTGTGCAACGGCTTTTCGTTTTTTTTTGTAAGGGGACCGTGCTGTATTAGTAGACTGCCGAGGCGAAGGGAGGCGCGCCATCATCACCACCGTCGCCCCCACGCCCGTCGACGAACTCGCTCTATGGTGTGCCTGCGCGGATAAAGGAACGACGCCGTAGCGTCGGACGGCAGTAGCGCGATGTGTACGGACGAGACGACAGCAGCAGCAGCAGTAGCAGCCAATGCAGAAGCCGCCCACCGCCGTCGACTCAGGCGCATTTGTCGCTACACCCGCCGACGCCTCATGCGTCTCTGTGGGTGCGCCCGATGCCGTCGACGCCTCCTCCGTCACGAGCGTTCCTTGGCGTCTCTGCGGCAACGAATGCCCTAAGGCCGAGATCGTCTTCCTGTGCCAGATCGTCGTCCTGTACACGGTGATCGTCGTCAGTATATACAATCTAACGCGCGGCACGGGCGACTCCAATCTGTGGACGGCGCTGCTGAGTAGTTGCCTCGGCTACCTACTGCCGAGTCCGTCTATGAGGAGGCGCGATGGCGTCGACGTCTGACTTTTACGTCACGTTGCCGAGCAACGCGTCTATGAAGGCGCACCCCAAAAACACGTTGACGCACTACACGACGAATTTGCCGCAGCGCGTCGACCTGTTGGGCGAGTGGGAATGCGGGCTGGTGTCGCTACAGTATACGCATAGCTGGTACAATGTGAGGCCGGTGGACACCTACTTCTTCGTGGCGTGCGAGAGGGGGGAGGTGGGCTTTTTCACCACCGAGGACGGGGGAAAAATTGCCCGGCAGGCCAACATTCCGCACGGCTTTTACAACAACGCCAAAAAGCTGGTGCGCAAAATCAACGAGGCGTTGACGAAACTGTGCACCGACACGGTCAAGGTGCGACTAGTGTACAGCGCCATCACTAATCGGATGACGTTGCTTCTATCGCCGGGCGTCGAAATTAACATGCCGCGGGACGGGCGCCTGAAACAGATACTAGGCTTCGAGTCGGACTATATCGCGAGTTACGGGACGCCCGCGGACGGCAGCGACCTGCCCCCGGGGTACCTGTTCGAGTGCGAGGCGGACCACCCGGTGGACCTGAGCGGCGGCGTCGACACCCTGTTCGTGTACACGGACATCGTGGAGACGCGCATCGTCGGCGACGTATTTGCCCCCCTCATTCGAGCCGTCCCCGTCCACGGTTCGAACGGCAGCATCGTATCGAACATCTTCGACCGCGTCCAATACGCGCCGCTCCTGCGGCGCCAATTCGATTCGATTGAGATAGATATAAGAGACGACCTCGGTCAGTCGATACCATTTGAGAACGGAAAAGTCGTGACGACGCTTCACGTCCGACGCCGCAAGTCGAAACTGTTCTGACGATGACGCGAAACGTGTACGAGGACTACTACACGCGGCAGGTCGGCGGTGGCCTGCCGGTGTTCGTAGGCGCCCGAGCGCAGCGAGGTCACGGACTGGGTAATCTCTTTGGCAGCCTGTTTCGAAGTGCCATGCCGCTTATCAAGAGGGGGGCCATGGCGCTGGGTAAGCGCGCGCTCAAGACGGGCGTGCGCGTGGCGCAGGACGTCGTCGCCGGCGGCAATCTGAAGCAGGCGGTGAAGAGGCGTGCGAGGGAGGCGGGCGCCGACCTTCTCGACGGGCTGCTGAATGCCCCGCCGCCGCCGCCGAAAAAGCGACGACGACGCATAAAGCCGCCCGGCAAGTCGGCGACGGCCAGCAAGAAGAGGCGCCGTCGAAAGAGGCCGAGCGACGACGTATTTCCCGCGTAGTAGTAGTAGCTACATAAGTCCGACCGGCAAGGCGGCACCGGACAGTAAGGGGAGGCGCCGTCGAACGAAGCAGACGTAGTAGGATGGCGTTCGTGCATCGGCAGTCGTGCGAGGGCGTAAAGTCCGAACTGGACCTGTTCAGTGTGCCGACGACGCAGACGAGCATCGAGAGCGGCCAGTGGATCGATCACCAGCCGCTGACGGCCCTCGACGCTGGCGGCCCCCTCGAGTTTCTCATTCCGGGATCCGGAGACGACTATCTGGACCTGTCGTCCGTTAGACTGTACGTGCGCGCCAAGGTGGTGAAGGGGGACGGTACCGCGCTCGCGAACGACAGCGTCGTGGCGCCCGTCAACAATTTCCTGCATTCGATGTTCAGTCAGGTCGACGTGACGCTGAACGGCACGCTCGTGACGCCGTCGTCGAATACGTACCCGTTTCGGGCCTACATCGAGACACTGCTCAGTTACGGACCCGACGCCAAAAAGTCGCAGCTCGAGGCCGACCTGTGGTGCAAGGACACCGCCGGGCGCATGGAGGCAACCAACAACAACAACGGCGGGTTCGCGCATCGGCACGATTTCGTACACGAAAGCCGCGAGTTCGACATGATAGGGCGCCTGCACGTCGACGTGCTCATGCAGAACCGGTGCCTGGTGAACGGCGTCGACCTGAAGATGCGACTGGTGCGCAGCAAGGACGCCTTCGCGCTCATGGGCGACGTCGTCGATCCGGGGTTCAAAATCGTTCTGCTGGAGGCCTACCTGCAGGCGCGCAAGATCAAGTTGAATCCGGCCGTCCAGCTCGGTCACATCAAGGCGCTGACGCACGGGACGGCCAAGTATCCGATGCGCCGCGTCGACTGCAAGGTGTTCTCGATACCGCAGGGTACCGCGTCGCACACGCACGAGAACGTCTATCTGGGGACGCTCCCGCGACGCGTGTTCATGTGCCTGATCGACAACGACGCCTACAACGGGGCCTACGATAAAAACCCGTTCAACGCGAAGCACAACGACATAAACTTCTTCGCCCTCTACGTCGACGGACGCCAGGTGCCGAGCAAGCCGCTGCAGCCGGACTTCGCGCATCGGCGCTACATCCGAAGCTATATGAACCTGTTCGCCGCGACGGGGAAGGCGTACGAGGACGAGGGGTTCGATGTGACGCGCGGCGAGTTCGGCAGCGGCTACACCATATTCGGCTTCGACCTGTCGCCCGACTGCTGCGACGGCGAACACTTCAACGTCGTGCGTACGGGGAACCTGCGCGCCGAGATCCACTTTGTGCACGCGCTCGCCCGGACGGTGAACGTCGTCGTGTACGGGGAGTTCGAGACGGTGCTCGAAATCGACAAGAACCGGAACGTCGTGTACGACTTCTGAGATGGACACGTTTCAGCTGATGCGTCGCCTGGCGATCGACGCGTACACTAAAAACATCGTCGTCGGCGTCGTGCCCAAAGACGAGCTGCCGGGGCGGCGGCTCACCGCCTACCCGACGGCGTTCGTGTGCAACACCGACGACGGCGACGAACCGGGCGAGCACTGGGTGGCCGTCTACGTGGGAGCCGATCGGCGAGGCGAGTACTTCGATTCGTACGGCCGTCCGCCGCTGCACGCCGACTTCCGCGCCTTCCTGAGCCGCAACTGCGACTCGTGGACGCACAACGACAAGCGACTGCAGAGCGGCGTATCTAACGTGTGCGGACAATATTGCGTCACCTACCTGCTCTTACGGTGCCGCGGAATGCCGCTAAGCGGCTTCCAGTGCCTGTTCGGCCCCGATAGGGTGGCCAACGACTGTCTCGTATTCGACTGGCTAAAGCCTCATTGAACGCTGCCTATTATCGCTTGTTGCTATTATTAGACGACCGAGAATCCGAACCGACTTTGTCGGACCCGCCGGTCGCGGGCTCCACGCCGCGCTAGGCAGGCAAGACCGAAGTAGTGAGGTTGTATTGTTGCGCTATCGCTTGCTATTACCGAAGTTAAATAAAACGCTGAAAACTGTACCGAGTGTTCGCATTTTTATTCGCATACATACATACATACATACATAGACCCCCTAGGTAGGGGTCCCTAGGTAGGGGTCCCTAGGTAGGGGTCCCTACCCCTAGGGAGGGAGGTCCCTCGTTATACGAGTATCGGTGCCGTGGTGACGCCGTCGTCGAGCACGCGCCGTTTGGCGTAGAAGTAGCTCAGCGCCGCGCGCTCCTGAACGTACGTCAGCACGGACGACTCCTTCACTTGGAAGCCGCGGTTCCGGCCGCCGCCGCTCCTTTGGTGGCGCAGCACGTCGAGGAAGGCGTCCTTGTCGACGTCGTTCTGACGCTTGCTCAGCCCCTTCGTACTGTACTTGTCGCCGTCGTCGCCGCCGAAACAGTAATACGTCTTGCTGCAGAGCGCGACGATTCCGCGGCCGGACCATTCCTCTTTGAAGAGTCCCGGCGTTCGCTTGTCGTACCGGCGCCGACGCGCGCAACACTCGGCGGGTGCGTCCCACGCTCGGCCGGCGAGCCGGCACCGCAAGTACGCCTCCGCGTGCGCGTCGCAGTGTTCCGCCGGGAACCACTCGCTGCGGTGTCGAAAGTAGTGTTCGCGCTTGGCCGCCGCCACGAGCTCGTCGAGTTGGCGCCCCGCGAGGCTCAAATACGCCGAGTCCGTGTCCATCGCGCAGTACTGGAACAGGGGACGCGGAATGTAGGCGGCGATAAAGTCGTAATAAAACTCCAGCATGCGCAGTTTGGCGTACTGATAGACGAAGTAGCCGATCTGGTTGGGCAGCGCGTACCGGACGGTTCGCTTGTTCAGCGCCACCTCGTAGAGGCCGTCGGGAACGACGACGTCGAGCTGACGGAAGCGACGATTATTGATCAGCGTCGAGGCGCCGGCGGCCGTGCAGAACTTGATGTTGCGGTGCAGGTCGACGCGCGTGATCGTCTTCCCGTATGAACTGTTGCCGAGCAGTTTAAACGTGTCGGCGATGATGGCCTTGTCGGGGTCGTCGTCGCCCGCGCGTCGCGCGGCGGAGACCGTGTCGCCGAAGTGGCGAAAGCACGCGACCGGCTCGTACTCGACGATCTGGTAGACGCGCTCGACGACGAGGCCGTGCCGCAGATACCACCGCAGTAGCGGCGTCGCGAGTAGAATCTTGACGCCGAAGAAGCTCCCCACGAGCGTGCGCTGAGGCCGGACGAGGAGGTCGTGCGTTTCGGCGTAGCGACGCATGAACGGGCTGAGATCGTCGCGCTCGATGTAGGCGTTCTTGAAGATCGGCTGCATCTCGGCGAAGGTGTCGCGCAGCGCCGTCGGCACGGCGATGTCGCACTCGACGAGGCCGAACAGCGTGCCGTCGAGCACGGCCTTCAGGATCGTCGACCGCGTCACGGCGCCGTCGCCGGTCCAGCTCCGCGGTGTCGGCGGCGGCGGCGGTCGCGTCGCGCGCCACTGGCACTCCCACATCTCGACGACGGCGACGAAGCGGCGAAGGTAGGCCGTGACGGCGGCCGTCTCGGCGTACAGTTGGCTCATCGGCTTACCGTTCACCGCGTTCGTCTCCCTCCCCGTGCACGGACAGCCGTGGAAGAAGCACCCTTGGAACTGGTACGCCGTCCGCGTCGCGCCACACCAGCCGTCGACCCGGTACTTGCCGACGCGCTTCTCGCGCCCGTTGAGCTGGTGACGTATGTGGGCCCCCGTCCGTCCCGCCTCCCACGTCAGCCACTCGACGGCCAGGCGGCCGTAGCGGTGTACGCGCTCCGGTCGAAAGGCGTTGTCCGCGCGCCGGCGCGTGTACCACCCCGTCGGCATCTCCTGCGTGATCGCCCATAGATAGAGGCCGTTTGCGTCGAAGCCCACAATAGAGCGACAGGGGCGCGCCGACTCGCCGTACTCTTCGCGCCGAAGGGCGGTCACGCCGGCCTCGTGATAGCGCGCGAAAATGATAGAGGGGCCACCGACGATCTGCGACTGTAGGAGCCGGTGCAGGTCCTTGTTCGACTCGTTGAAGAGCGTGAAGTGGAGCGACGACGGTAGATCGTTGAAGAGATACAGCAGCGTCAGGCCCGGCACGCTGATGGCGTCCTTGAACATGTCGATGCGGCGCTGCCGATAGAAGGCGAACTGCTTGTCAAGGGCCTCCAGGAACGGCACCACGTCCCTATTGTTATACCACACGAGGTAGTCCCGCAGCGTCGTCATCCCCTCGTCGCGCCATACCCGCGCGCAACCCTCGTAGTCGGCGGCCGAGATGCCTTCGCACTTCAGGCGGCTGTAGAAGGCCTCGCGCGGTGGCAGCCGGGTCTCGGCCAGTTTACGTGGGTCGTCGAGGTACTCGTAGGGGAAGTGCCCCTTCGTCGCCTCGCAGCCGTAGGCCTTCAGAAACCGGTCGTAGCTGACGCCGGGGGCCAGGTAGTTGGTGATGTCCAGGAACTTGAGCGTCGCCGTCGTCAGGCACATGAAATTGTTCTGACGCTTGATCGTGAACGCCGACGAGATGTCCTGCGCGGCGTCGGTCATGAACAGGGGCGCCAGATATTTCTTAACGACGTTCAAGTCGTACTTTCCCGAATTGAAGCCGAGGACGGGGAGGCGGCGCAGGTGCTGCCACAGACGGTCGCCGAGCGCCGTGTACGGGCTCTTATCGAGCTCCGCCACCGTTGCGTGCGCCCGCCATTCGGCGCCGAGCGCGTCGATCGCCTCGAAGGTCGCGTCGAACGACGGCCGCAGTGCCGCGCACGCCGCCTCGCTCATGGCCTCCAGGGCGTCGATCAGGCGCTTCGCGAGGTCGCCCGAATCGCCGGACGTCACGAAGCAGCGCGCCGACTCGTGTCCGGGGACGTTCGAGGCGACGCTCACGCTGAGTAGCTCGTGTCGCGCTATCCACCGGCATTTGGGCTGTCCGCCGGCAGATCGTGATCGTCGAAGTAGCACTCAAAATCGTACGTCGCCCTGTACGGATAGTAGCGCAGGCGTTCGTCCACGTAGACGCCCTCGTCCTCCAGCTGCTGAAACACGGACGGCGTCGGATGGTAGACGCCACCGGGAAAGACGTGGCGAACGCCGCCCTCGCACGTCGCCTCGTGACACCGCAGCCGACTGGCGGTGCGCCACAGCGCATCGCCGCACTTGCCGCATCGATACGAACGACAGAACAGCGACACGTCGGCTATGAAGGAATAGTGCGTTCCGAATAGATTGACGCTCATGGTGGCCGGGTAGCGATGGAGGGAGCGGCGGACCACTTCGGCGGTGGCGTCCTCCGCCGCCGACAGCCGATACACGGTCACATTCGTTTCGAAGGCCGCCTCCACCCGGTCGAGTTCGTTCAGCGGGACGCCGGCGAACGCGCAGTAGGGTTGGTCGCCGTAGTCGGCGTAGAGCCTTAAGGCGGCGGCCGTCAAATCGTCAGCGCGAAAGTCGGCGCCCCGATGCAGCGCCAGACAGCGGAAGAGGCACAAGTTGTCGGCATACGAATGCCCGTAGCGATCGTTCACTAGGCTGACGAGGCCCGCGTTGTGGCGCAGGTAGGCGGGAAGGGGCTGCTGACGGGCGCATCCGATAGGATGGTGGATGATGGCGTTGAGAAAATACGTAACGTTCGTTACCAACTCGGCGATCCAGCCCGAGTCGGGGCGCTGCGCAATCACGTACTGCAGAACGTCGGGCTGTCGGGTGGCCCCGAGGAAGCGTTCGAATGACGCGACGTCGGAAACGAGGACGGGCGACTCGAGATAGCGGCCGCAACAGTTACACGAAGAATGGTAGTAACGTAGTCGGCCCGTCTCCCTGTGGCGCAGAATAAACCCGTACGATAAGTTTATTTTAAAGGCACGAGTCTGCGCCTCGAACATCAGTCGTAGTTGGGCGTCGTGCGCGCTCGTAGTCCCGTGACCGGTCAAATGGAAATTATACCTAGATTGAACGGGTCCGCGCTCCACAGACGTACGGATGCTCGCCCAGTAGTCGCGCACGACGCTCTGTAGGTCGTCGTCGTCGCGCCCCCCTCGACCGGTCGATTTGGGGGCCCCTCAGCGGCGTCTCCGCACAGTCGCAGATGCCGCAACATATTGGGGCGCTGCGCGAACGCTTGATTGCATTTCGGGCATACTACGTGTTCATCGCTGCCGCATGTTTTTAGATGCTGCGACAAATTAAAAAGACGGACGAACGATCGATCGCATTTCGGACACACGTGCATCGTCGGTCTAGGCGGCGCTCTATTAACTACGACGGAGGGGCGTGTAGACGCCCTTTATAAGGCCACCCTAAACCCCGCTAGGGGGGCTTTTCTAAGCGGTGTTCTCTGCTCCGTCAGGTGGCGACACAGACAGGTGGCAGCGCCGCGGGATGCGTTTGGCAGGGGCGCCCAGCGGACAAAGTTTTTGTTCACGTTTTGCGTCAGGTGGCGACACCGACAGGTGGGCAGCGTCGAGGGATACTGTCAGTGGCGGCCTAGTTTTTGTTTACGTTTTGACGCCCGAATACGGCAAAGTTTTGTAGTCGAAATTGCGGCTGTCAGCGGCAACGTTTTTGTAGTAGAAATTTTTGTAGTAGAAATGTCGCCTAAGTTTTTTATTTACGTTTTGTAGTAGCAATTTCGCCCGTCAGGGGCGCCCGAATACGACGGTTTGTAGTAGAAATTTCGGCCGTCAGCGGCTGCCCCCCACGGCAAAGTGTTTTTTTATAGAAATTTCGGCCGTCAGTGGCGCCCGGAGTGTTTTGTGGGCGGCAGCCGCCATTGGACAGGGATTGAATGACGTGCGGTTTTTTTTTTGGATGGTAACAACAGAAGGCGGGAATTGATTTTCATACGTTTTATTAAGCAGTCTCGTACTACATCACGACAGTAAGGCTTTATGCCACAGCAGCGTAAATAATAAGGCTCTAACAACGGCCTATAGCAAAATGTTCATCGCTACTAAGTGTTCGGCGGGGGCGCTTATGCCACAGCGGAGTAAATAATAACGCTTTAGGAGCGCCACACTATAGGCCGCTGGTAATACTGCACAGCGACCATTCAATTTCCTGCTAATGTTCATCAGCGGCGTACCTACTAATATGCCATAGCGAAATGCAATGTTCAGACTGTAAACAGTAAAGAGGCTTTATGCCACAGCAGAGTAAATAATAAGGCTCTAACAACGGCCTATAGCAAAATGGGCGGCGGGGCGCTTATGCCATCATTCAATTTTCCTGCTAATGTTCATCAGCGGCTTTATGCCATAGCGAAATGCACTGTTCATAGCGTTCAGACGTCGAGGCATGCCCTTTTCATCAGGTAATACTGTACGGCGACCTCCAACAGAGCACGGTCGAACGGCGCCGTCCAATCCGTCCCCATGAGCCAGTCGGCTACCTGGCGCAGGAGCGCGCCCTCCGAAGCGCGATCGCCACGCACGCAACGATCCTCCAGTACCGAGAGTATACGAATAGCAGGAAGCAACAACGTCTGCTGTAGAAAGCTGTCGAGTGACGCTGAAAAAAAGCACACATTCAGGGCCGCCACGTTTTCGTACAGAATGTTGTACCGCCGGCTCGGCTTCCTCCCCCTGTAGCCGCGCATGTGCACGAAGGGGCACCCCTCCTCCGGGGGGCACTCACCACATTCTTGACGCGCTGTGTCCATCACGCGCTCACCGACTAGCTCAGCAAACGTGGACATCATGCATCGCTGACGACCGGCGTACGAATGCAGAACGCTCCACTCCGAGTCGGTCTGAAGTGTGCCCACGACCACAGGGCGATTGTTACGGGCCCACGGTATGAAGTCTTCCGACGAGACGGACAGCACGGCCAGCGGCAGTGGTGACGATAGCACGGTCGCGGCGGCGTCCGCTGTCGCCGCCGGGGCTATTGGCACAGCGGCTGCCTCGTCTGGACCCACTACCACCACGTCCGCTGCCGGCCAGTACGATAGCGCTTCTTCGGCTCTCCCCAGCGGTGGAGGGTCGTCGGCAAGGCGTGGCGTCGTTTCCTTCTTAGCGCACTTCTCGGCCGGGGGTGCGCACTCGTCAGCAGCGTCGATAAGGCCGCGCAACGCAGCAGCAATTACAGCGTCCTACAGAAGAATAACCAAAGCAGCAATTAGGTCTACAGAACACTAGCCAAACGTTAGTCATTCAAACGGTCTCGCTCCCCTTCTTCGTCACGACCCGCGCCTCACGGACCGTATACGAATCCAGTATGCCACCCCACACGACCTTGTGCACGGTCAACTCCAAGACGGTGCCAACCAGGCTCGCCACAAAGCTACTGCGCAACTGGTCGGGCAACAGGGCTGACACATGGTCGGCATTGTAATCGCCTATCGCCGAAATAGCTTCGTCGAACAGGGTGATCCAAATGCTGGCCTCCGTGTCGGCGTCCTTTTCGTCTTCCACCAAAACGCGCACCGAAAAATACGTCTTCGCCGTTGCCTGTATGCCGTGTACAGCGCACACCCGGCCACCACTTTCTAGGCCTCTCACTTTGCGCTTGCAAATGCCACAGCCCATGTACGTGCATTTGCTTTTCCAAGCCACCCCAACGATTGTTAGCGGGGTAACAATCTTATACGTGCCATCGCACGCCAGCACGAACTCCTTCAACGACACTTCGGACGCACTCACCACGGCCTCGAAAGTAGGCGCCCCGTCGGCCGTCGGAAGCGCCTTCGCGCTGGCCTCCGACGCCGGCTTCGCTTTGCCACCAGACGCCACCGTTGGCACCTCCCTCAGCTTGCTGCCTCTCTTTGGCGGCGCCTCTCCGTGCGCGACAGGCGGGGACATGATCAACAACGCTCTGCAACAACAACAAAACGGCAACGGTAGCAACACGACAGCGACAATATTTAGACGTTCTCCGCCCGGTCCCTATATAAGCGCGTTGCACGCGGCCCGCACGCGGCCCCCGTGCACAAACGCACGCGAGCCGCAAAGCGGCCGACTCTTACAAGGTTACTAAAACTGAAAAAAATCTCTCGGTCAGTCTAGTGCACTAACAGAATGCCACTTTTATTTCCTAATATAAAGTCACCATAAGATTCTCTAGACCCCACTGACTATTATAGGCCGCTTAGTTTGCTCACATTTCACATTTAACGGTCGTTTTAAAGACTTACAAACAGTTACATAAGCGCTTTATATAAACAGTGACGTCAGCTCCTTATGTAAGGCTATGGCGTACGTGTCTAGGGGGCCGCGCGCAAAACAGCGGCTCAACAACTGCGCAATTCATTTCTCACTATGGAGCCAACCGAACAAGTTGGTAATTATGCGGCCAATTCTCATCAGGCGCGAAACAGGTACGTTTTGCTAACTCACCTAACACTGACTTTCATTGCTAACTCACCTAACACTGACTTTCATCGCTCACTTTCTTTTATAACGTTCACTACCTTTCTTTTATAACGTTCACTATTTTTTCAGCGATCCGCCTCCCCAAAACGCCGGACTCGGTACGCCCCAAGTCGACGTGAATACGCCTCCCCAAGTCGACGTGATTGCGCCTCCCCAAGCCGCCGGCGATAGTGCTATTCCACCGCCTGCCTCTATGCGTCTACCCCCACCACAAAGCCGCCCCGGCACAAGGTACGTTTAACGATAATAGCGCTTTTTTTTTTAATTTACCTTTATTTTGCAGACTTTCGATAAAGGCTATAGCGCCCCACTATTTACAAACGCCCCGCTACCGACTTAATGTTTTTTTACAGGCCCTAACCTAAACAGAGACGCACCGTTACTTTAATACTTTTTTTCATACTTGCAGACGAAACATCGCCGGCTTCGATACCCTACATATAGGACGCGGACAAACCCTTGCGAGGCCCTCGCACCGAAACGGCTTTATTCATAGATCGCATAGAATAAATTTAACCCCAGCCGATCTGCTTATGATAGATAGAGGGTCGCGCGCCGATCGACCTGGGACATTGTACCTTGGACGTCGCCGACCGCATCACAGCCCTTAACACTGTTTCCGTCTCCACAGATGAACCCCCGCGCGCCAGTATCACTAATTAAACTTTTCCTCATTCCCCTGCAGACACCTCTACGTGATAGATCGGAGCCTGGTGCATCGACGCTATGATATCGGCCGGGGCACTATACTGCACAATGTTGGACCTTCCCCCCGCCCGATCACGTTCACCTCATCCCGATGCCGTCACCAGCCCCTCTTGGCCGTTGAGCCGCAACGACGGCCACCACCACCCGAACAAGACAGTGACGATTCACTCGAAGAGTTCGAAGAAAACTTCGACGATGACTTCTACCCCGGCTACACTGATTTAGAAGTTATTGCGGCCAGCAACCCCTTCCCAGACACTTTCGCACAACCATTCTCATTTGCGGATATTTTTCCACCCCCTGAAATTCTACCCCCCTCATTTGCCCCACCCATCCCAGCACATCTTTCCGTGCATTTAGCCTTTCCGCCACAACCCCCGGGCCGACACGGCTTTGGCCCTCCGCCATGATAAATGAAATTTTATTGTACCAATACAATTTATTTCTCACCGTTTATTGTTTCCGTGTTTCCTTTCACATTTGACCCACTCCGCCAGCATTCCAAATCACACACGAATAATTCCGCCTATATTTTCCACCTATTCGTCGTTGCAACACCAGCGAACGCCCAAGCCACAAGCTTAATACACGCGCACAGGCCAATCTGACAGCGCCGGCCCCCAGCTGCTATAACGATATTGCACGTGTATCAGCGCCCACCAACTGTGTTTCCAACTTACACACGATAAAGCCAGCGAACACCAACGCCACAAGCTAAATACGCGCACACACAGACCAATCTGACAGCGCCGACCGCCAACTGCAATAACACACGAATAATTCCACCTATATTAATACGCGCACACACACACACAGGCCAATCTGACAGCTCCGATATTGCACCGCAATTGCACGCGTATCCATCAGCGGTGCCGCAGCTAGCACTGACAGACAATATCCACATCAGCGCCAGAGCCTTATTACAAGCGCGCGCCACGAAAAATCCGGCCTTCCGTGCCGCAGCCAGCACTGACACATCGGTGCCAGAACCTTATTACAAGCGCGCGCCCCGAAAAACATTTATCCGTCAAACCAATGCACATAAAATCCTACAGCCTGACATTCGACACCACCATTTGCCAGTGAGTCGTGAAAACCAGGCCACCAGGCGTAATCTAAACCGCGCGGCCCCACCTCCACCACCGCACCGTTCTAGAAGCTTCTAGAAGGTTCTAGAACCTTCCCGCGCGTCATTATTTTAAACTCGCTGATCTCCAGGGGTGTCACTTCACTCTAAAATCTCCCCCACCTCCCGTGTACGTAATGAATACTAATTGGTCTCTATTTACTATTTTTTGTCGTTGCTAACGTTCTCCTCCGATAATTGCGCTACTCATTTGTTACTAATTAGTACTTAATTAATTAATTTAACTAATTAATTAATTAATTAATTACCCCTAATTAGTACCTGAAACCGCGCGGCCCCACCTCCACCACCGCACCGTTCTAGAAGCTTCTAGAAGGTTCTAGAACCTTCCCGCGCGTCATTATTTTAAACTCGCTGATCTCCAGGGGTGTCACTTCACTCTAAAATCTCCCCCACCTCCCGTGCACGTAATGAATACTAATTGGTCTCTATTTACTATTTTTTGTCGTTGCTAACGTTCTCCTCCGATAATTGCGCTACTCATTTGTTACTAATTAGTACTTAATTAATTAATTAATTAATTACCCCTAATTAGTACCTGATTAGTCACTAGAGCTCGTCATTCACCCTATTTATTCCATCTTTATTCAGTAGATGGCGACACCCTCTTTCTCATGACCCCCATCAATCACTTTTGACGTTGCTATAATCATACTGCTAAAAAACGTAGGAATTCTACTTATAAAAAACGAAAAAGCCTTTGATCTTAGGTCACTTCCGTTGATGGCGAACCGCTACATACTACTGACGTGGTATGGTCGATGTCCAACCACAAGTTCAATCGCTCGTTGTCATTCTCACATAGTGGCGCAATACGTTATTAAAACATATTTTTCCAAAAGGGGCCATGGCCCAATGCCCCCCTAAATACGCCACTGGACATTGTGGTAAACTTATTTGGTGTACACAACTTTATAATACCCCCAACTTATATACAGATGTGGAAAACAGTAAATATTGTTTAAATAATAATATATTTTTATATACCATCTACCTCTTAATTGAAAATTATTTAAATACTTAATATTGTCGTAAAGAAAAGTTAGGCCAGTTGCGTATAGTCATTTAAAAAAATTAGATTCAACAAAATAATCAGTGGGCATTACATGTGCAGGAGTAGCATTGCAGGTATTATATTGTATAATAATGAAGCTAAATATAAAATTAATTACTTGAAATTACAATCAGACCGACTGTTTTGCAATGTTGCGATATTGAGACTGTTGGCTTGCCCCTTTGAGCATGTTGGATGTGTGTAACTATTCTCAAAATCTTCTAGTTATCTAGTAGTATGTGTGCCAATGTCCCCAAAAGTGTACAGTTGGTAAAAAGCGAGTCTTTTGTCTTTCACAACGTGAATTATAAAGTCAGGCTTACGAAAATGTCACCAAAGATTGGACTCGGTAAGAGCTTTCAGGACATGTATAGTTTGCCCGCCTTATTAAAATGGCAAAAAGTGGGCATAAGGAGCCAAAAACAGCCAAAATGGCATGTCCAGTTGACCTTTAAAAAACTGGAGCCACTACCATTCAAAAGCAGTGCTATATTTTCTATTTCTGATCTCGCATTGCAAATGGGGTATATTTTGGGAGTGCACATAAACAAAATCATGTTTACAAAATTATAAATAAAAACATTACAATGGGTTTTCTATAATGACCACTTTTTTGTCTAGCATCATCGGTTTAGGTTGGTCACTACATTAATTTATCATTGCTATTGTAGGGCATTTCGAAATGAATTATTTTCTCTCAACGTTAACGAAGGAATTATGAGACTAAATCTAAATTTGAGGAAAATATAGCACATTAAGGTTAACAAATGTAGAGTGGCGTTTTAAGTGCGTGTCCAGCGTCATCGACGGAAAAGGCTACCTACAAAAACCTAGAAAACGTACACCGTTTTAACTTGTTCATGCCCACTAGCTTCCCCTGTTTAACTCCCTCGATGGCACTACCAATAGTCACGATATTACTCGGTCAAAGGAAGAAAACCCGAAATCGTGGCGTGTCCAGCGTTATCATACCGAAAACTGAAAAACACAGTTCATAGAGAGCGCATATATACCTAGATCCAGAGGAATTAAGATGGTCAGTCCATCAGAGTCTGACGTCTCCGTGCAGACAAATGCTTTTTGAATGACATATTTTGCGAGGAATGGACCTGTTTACCTATGTTTAGATTACATTGTTCAAGAAACTAACGTGAATACGGTAAATAAAAAACGCAATATCATTTACAGAGATATTATTCTTATAAGTGATATATGGACACATAAATCAGCAAAAATCATGAAGTTGATATGAACTGCGACACCCCCAGATGTATAGGACACACCAAATTGACTCACATATATATATATATATCGGTGCAGTAATTAGAACTGGTATCCTAATTTATGATCTTGATGTGTTATGATCATATTGTTCTTCCTATAAACAAAAACAATTCATAGATAGTTTTGTAAGAAATTGAATGTTTGCAAACAGAATGTGGTAACATGGTCATTCGCAGGTTACTGGCAAACCGTTAACGTCTTTATGCCTAATTTAATTTATGTAAGACCTCACAGTTTACATTTGGAAAAGAAGATAAGAAAGCTAGCATACCAGTAGAACAAAATATAGGCGAATTTAATAGATATGTTTGGAGAAATACAGACATTACACTCGGTGTGGACACGCAGTTATGGGAAGGCGTGTTCCTGCATGTAATATTACTAATAACTGTAATAAATAGTCATTACATTTACATTACAAAAATACAACATACTATTTCTTAGGCGACGGAACTTGGGGGTGGGTTGGGGACGAGCCCCCAAATTGTTGATGGGAGTTAGCCCTTATATTTCGGAAAAGGGTGTAGTTTTTTTTTTTATTGAGTGTCAAGGCAAGTGCAGTTTGAGTAATTGGTGAGCTTCAGTTCAAGGGGAGAGGTGGAATTGGAGGTTTTATGGAGAGCCTAGGGGGTACCGTTGGATATTTCTGGATGCAATTGGAGAGTTTTGGAGAACCTGAAAGGACATTATGTTATGCGGCATACCCATCATAAGGTATGCTATAAGTACTTACATGTGCATGTAGCAATTAGTTATATCGTCATGTGAAATGTGGTAGTAAAGAAAAACGTATTACAAATACACCCACAAGTGCCACAAGGATTATGAGCCGTCGCAACAAATTGTGCTATTACACCATCTGCTGAACACATTCCCAGGAGAACAATGAAGTCATCTATAGCTACACGGAAGTCACTGCTTTGGGGAAGGAGATTGAGAAGCTGCATATGCATAGGATTTGAAGAAACAGTTGTGTTGCAATATTTGCAATCTAGTAGAAGGAGCAGGAGATTTTTTTAATGATGTAGGCCTAACTTCCACGATGAACATTCCACCAAACGCTAGTATGCTTACGCCGTACCGACGTTATTATGATGAATGACGCACCGAGCCCTTAAAAGCATGATATGAGAACGGCCCATCCTGCCCTTGCATGTAGCACTTTTATTAGCATTGTAAACCATTTCCGTCAAGACAAACAGGGCACTGTTCTTCGGTTGTCACTTGAAAAGAAGTCGAAGGAAAGGGAGCATGATCGTTAAAACTTTGCAACGGGACTGCCACAAGCAGCATATCGCATAACAAAACACGCAGTTAGAATGGATATATTTCCTGTCAGGAAGTAGTCTTGCGGTGAATATTGGTAAGAAAAAGTAATTGAAGAAGGAAACAGATTGGTTGATATGCTAACAAGTCCGGACGTGTTGCGTAAACATGCGTATCAAGAAGAGTTTAAATAGATGACCACTTTAACAGTTTGGAAACAACCACGGTAACGTTGCCGAGTTGCGAGAAACGGACATTGTCCTGCCAGATGGCAAGTAGGGCCTACATAAAGCGAATACACAAGTGCTTGAGGATTGACTGACAAGGTAGTTTTACCTACAAAGTAGTACAAACCCATTACTGATGATATGATTATATTACGTGAGCGTGTGACAAGTCAAAGTCAACGGATCCACAAACTCTAGATTCACACTAATATATACATACATAATTACATCTCTACCGGTAATATGTAATAGGCACGGCTTGAGATAAAATTGGAAAAGTCGCACGAGCTTGCTTAAATCCCTTCAAAAATGCATCCACGTAATTATATTTATTCAAACGTAAGAAAACCAGGGTCCTTTGAGTCAATTCTGTCCAACCCGTGTCCAACGTCATCAGTTGTTAGCAGTCAAGTATGGCCTATTTTTTAGTGTTATTTGTCGATTTGGTGTCGTTAATATCATGATTGGTTAATGTTTTATAAACACCAGCATCGATACAATATATTGATGTGCATTGGCTAACCGTCAAATATATTGTGGATCAGATTATTAAACAATATACGTAACTAATTTTGAAATGAAGAACTATTTAAGGAAGCGAAACAATAAAACAACAATACAAATTCCATACCTGTGTACAGTTACATACCACATCATGTTTTAATAAGTTTTCCTAAAAATTTTGCTTGTTTTCGATAACGAATAATGCCTGGAGTCGCGATTCGGGGCGGGTTTTCAAAAACTCGTTCCAACATTTCACTAAGTTTCACGTGTCTATAGACTCATGAATTCACGTGAATATTCGTTCCGCTAGAACCGTACCAGTTTCACACGTGAATGAACCCGTGAATTCACGTGATTACTCGTTCCCATGGAACCGTACCAGTTTCCCCAGTTTCACACGTGAATTAACCCGTGAATTCACGTGATTACTCGTTCCCCTGTAACCGTACCAGTTCCCCCAGTTTTACACTTGAATTAACCCGTGAATTCACGTGATTACACGTTCCCCTCGAACCGTACCAGTTTCCCCAGTTTCACACGTGAATTAACCCGTGAATTCACGTGATTACTCGTTCCCCTGGAACCGTACTAGTTTCCCCAGTTTCACATGTGAATTAACCCGTGAATTCACGTGAAGATACGTACCGGTGGAGCCGTACCAGTTATGAATCAGTATGACACGTGACAAACTGGTTCAAAACTGGTTCCTTGTTTACTGGGTACGTAGGATCAGGACGACCTTTTCGCCCACCGCGTCGCAACTATACGGGCTATCGAGTTGCGGTCTCCTGCCTTGGGTTCGTGCTGAAGCAGTTGCCGATGACCACACATCAATATATCTAGCGGTTGTCATTCCTCGGCGGATTATCAAAAAATAAAAACGACGAGTAAACGACGTGAGTAATTACAACTCTCTTCATTCCGTCGAATACCCAACTTCACAGGCGGATCAGGCTGTGAGCCTGTGTCGGGTACCGTTCGATCTATCATGTTGCGGTCTTTGGCGCCGTGGTCGTGACGA
Source organism: Paraescarpia echinospica (assembly GCA_020002185.1). NCBI lineage: Eukaryota > Metazoa > Annelida > Polychaeta > Sabellida > Siboglinidae > Paraescarpia > Paraescarpia echinospica. Next base: position 38,597,893 of record CM034532.1, on the reverse strand, counting down.
CACGTGGCGTCTTGGCTAGTTTCATATCATACTTTGCCCTATTACTGTACTGTTTTCTATTCAGATGTATTCAAAACGGACAGGTTCATGAAACACGTCTACGTATATTTCTCCGCTCTCTCCATGCCGCCGTGTCCCCTCTCCGATAGTCTCCCCCACATATGTCATGAGGCTCACGCCACATCCTCCTTTCTCAGGAGTGCTCGCATACATTAATATTTCAGTGTCCCAAATGGCCAGAGGTTACTAGCACATAGCCACAGTTCAGGTCGATGTTTACCATCGATTGTGTACACTCTACACGGCCACATTGTAGTCGCTGAGATAGGACGGGGGTTTCCTGTCTCTTGCTGGATTTAATCTTGGTCCAGGTTCATCAATCACCGGTGGATAGGCCGCAAATAGTTCGTCTGTAGGTTGAACCACAGGAACTGCAACATCGTCTGATACTTCAACATAGTCCGGCACCGCTTCGGATTTAGGGGCTACAGGAGTTGGTATCACCAGACGGCTACCTTTCAATAGCAACCCCTCCTGGATAGTAAGGTTTGCGCTGACTGGCAGGTAGACTTTCTCATCCGATTGTAACTTTGGTCTGTCAGGCCACCCATGCACGCAGCAGTACTTTCGACATGTTGCATTGTCAGCTTGTGCTCGCTTGATTTCCTGCAGTCGCTTGTCGGTCATAGGAAGTGCGTCGATGACTGCGTTGACGTACGTTTGGCAGTCATCTTGGAAGCTCTTGTCATCTGCCTGTGAGCTTTCCGTAACTGGAGCCCGCGACAACGTGTCTGCAGTGATCAAGTCCTTTCCAGGGACGTGTGAGATGCTATAGCTGAAGCTCGTCAGCCTCATCCAGAATCGCTGTATTCTTGGTGGAAGTTCGTCAAGTGTCTTCTTTCCAAGAAGTGAGACGAGAGGCTTGTGATCCGTCTGTATGTGGAATGACGTGCCGACAAGGAAGTCGTTGTACCTCTCGCAAGCCCATGTTGTTGCTATTGCTTCTTTCTCAATTTGAGAATATCGTTGTTCGACTGCCGACATTGCTTTTGAAGCATACGCGATTGGTCGTAGTTCGCCATATGGTTGCCTCTGTAGCAGCACTGCTCCAAGGCCATACGAAGATGCATCTGCTGAGACAATTGTTTCTCTTCGTACATCATACAGTGTCAGTACTGGAGCTGACGTCAGATTGTCTTTCATCTGCATAAAGGCTTTCTGTTGTTCATGGCCCCACTTCCAGACATTCTCCTTACTCAGAAGATCTCGTATTGGTTTTGTGCTGACCGCTAGGGTTGCTGTGAACTTTCCCATTTTATTGGCCATTCCGAGAAATCGTCATACACTGCTGACGTCTGTTACCTCTGGCATGTTCAGAATTGCCTTGACCTTCTCAGGATCTGGGTTTTTCATATGGTTCACGATCGAAGGTGATGAAGTGCTGCTCAGTTTGACGATTTCCACAAATACAGATAGGTAGTCTACCACGATGAGATAGTTTAACCAGTTCAGCTCAAATAGGTCTGAGCTCATCTTTTGCCACGGATAATCTGGAATCTTGGACGGTATCATTGGCTCTACCCGGTTTATTCTCTCTTTGGCGCACCTGTCACACCTCTCGACCAAGTCTTCAATCTGCTTGCTTAGACACGGCCACCACACGGACTGTTTTTCTCGTTCTCTGCATTTCGTGATTCCTTGAAATCCTTCGTGGATCTTTGCGAGTATCTCTGGACGCATTGCTGTTGGGATCACCAGACGGCTACCGTTCAAGAGCAACCCCTCCTGGATAGTAAGGTCTGCGCTGACTGGCAGGTAGACTTTCTAATCCGATTCTAACTTTGGTCTGTCAGGCCACCCATGCACGCAGTAGTACTTTCGACATGTTGCATCGTCAGCTTGTGCTCGCTTGATTTCCTGCAGTCGCTTGTCGGTCATAGGAAGTGCGTCGATGACTGCGTTGACGTACGTTTGGCAGTCATCTTGGAAGCTCTTGTCATCTGCCTGTGAGCTTCCCATAACTGGAGCCCGCGACAACGTGTCAGCAGTGATCAAGTCCTTTCCAAGGACGTGTGAGATGCTATAGCTGAAGCGCATCAGCCTCATCCGGAATCGCTGTATTCTTGGTGGAAGTTCGTCAAGAGTCTTCTTTCCAAGAAGTGAGACGAGAGGCTTGTGATCCGTCTGTATGTGGAATGACGTGCCGACAAGGAAGTCGTTGTACCTCTCGCAAGCCCATGTTGTTGCTAATGCTTCTTTCTCAGTTTGAGCATATCGTTGTTCGACTGCCGACATTGCTCTTGAAGCATACGCGATTGGTCGTAGTTCGCCATCTGGTTGCCTCTGTAGCAGCACTGCTTCAAGGCCATACGAGGATGCATCTGCTGAGACAATTGTTTCTCTTCGTACATCATACAGTGTCAGTACTGGAGCTGACGTCAGATTGTCTTTCATCTGCATAAAGGCTTTCTGTTGTTCATGGCCCCACTTCCAGTCATTCTTCTTTCTCAGAAGATCTCGTGCTGGTTTTGTGCTGGCCGCTAGGGTTGCTGTGAACTTTCCCATTTGATTGGACATTCCGATAAATCGCCGTACACTGTTGATGTCTGTTGGCTCTGACATTTTCAGAATTGCCTTGACCTTCTCAGGATCTGGGTTCACCCCGGATTCGTTTATGATCTGGCCTAAGAACTTCACTTCTGGAACAGAGAACTGACACTTATTCTCGTTCAACGTGACCTTGGCACATTGGAATCTTCTGAGAACAGCCTGGATGCTTTCATCGTGTTGAATTTGTGTATTGCCAAAGATTAGTATATCATCCATATGACACAGCACTCCATTTATTCCTTCCAGAATTGTTGACATCCGTTGCTGGAAGTGTTCTGGTGCCGATGAGATCCCGAAAGGCAATCGGTTGAAGCAGAATCTGCCGAATGGTGTCATGAATGTTGTCAGTAAGGCAGACTATACTGACAACGGGACCTGCCAAAATCCAGAATTTGCGTCCAGTTTGGTGAAGACTCTCGCTCCTGCTAACTGTCCTAGAGTATATTCTACAGATTGCATTTCGTGACGTTCACGAACTACGCTTTCGTTGAGCTTCCTTAGGTCTACGCAGATCCTAATATCATCTTTCTTTGGCACTACAACCATCGGTGCACACCAATCAGTAGGCTGTTCGATTCTCGTTATCACTCCCATTTCCTCCATCTTTCTGAGCTCTTTCTTTGTTTTAGCCACCAGTGGCAGAGGTACTCTTCTTGGTACGGTGATGGCGAAAGGCTGGGCATCTTCCTTCAAAGTTATTGTGTAAGGACCTTCCATCTTGCCTAGTCCTTCGAAGAAACCCGGGAACTCGGTTTGGTAATCATTTGCGCCTTCGACAGACTCAACTCTTCTGATCCGCTGGAGTGTCTCTATTGCTGGGTTGCCCAGCAATGACTTCTGTATCCCTCTGACAACGTAAATGTTCTGGGTTACTGCCATTGTTTTTCTCGAAGGACGGCTGTGACATGCCTACCACTGTTAACACGTTTTGGTTGCCAACACCAAAGAGTTTCTTGTCTGGTGGTTTGAGAGGACTGACATTTTGTAATTTATTGTGCACTTCGTCTGGGATAACAGTTTCATCTGCCCCAGTGTCAATGCGAAACTGAAAGTTTGATTTCCCCAATTGTAGTGCTATCAGCCATCGCTCGTCGCTTGTGTTATCTTTCACTGTGCCCATAAATGCGTAATCATCACTGCTGCAGTTGCGCACTGTTCCTATTTGTTTGCTGGACAGACAAACTGACGCAAATTGTCCCATTTTTGCGCATTTGTGACACTTCACGTCTCTCGCCGGACAGTGCTGTTTTGGGTGTGATTCCTTGCAATATCGTCTGCATGTCTTCTGAGTGTGATGGGAAGTTGATATGTACCATTTCGGCCTTGTTTGCTGAAAGACAACCTGTTGTTTGCCATGGTTACTACTTTTCGGTCTGGCATGTACCGCGTCAATATCAGTGTTGCCCCCTGGCGGACTACTTCGTACTACCGCCTGCTGTTTTTGTACGGTTTCTTTCTGGCGGGCCTTGTCTACAGCCTTTTTCAGTCAATGTTGCGTCAAGTTGTAGTTGTTCGTCTCTTGTCCCGACAACTAGTCTGTCCCTTACAAGATCGTCTCGTAACTCGCCATAGCCACTGAGTTCTGCAAGTTTGTAGAGTGACGTGATGAAGGAATCAATAGATTCACCAGACTCTTGTTTTCGCTGGTTGAACTTTGCCCTTTCGTATATCACGTTTCTGCTTTCGACGAAGTAGCTGTCTAGTTTCCCATAAACAGTGCCATATGCCTGTATTTCTTCGTCAGTCAAACTGAGTGATGCTAGTATGTCATCTGCTTCATCGCCCATACTGTAGATCAGAGTATTTACCTGGTCATTTTCGGGTTTCGCAGACCTCCCCGATGCTTGTCTAAACTGCTCGAATCTCCTGATCCATTTCGGCCATTCTTCTGGAGTCCTACAGTCCATTGGCTGCGGCGTTGCTATCTGATACGATGGATTTACAGACATCGTCCACTTCTTGACACCATGTACTGTTTTCTATTCAGATGTATTCAAAACGGACACAGATTCATGAAACACGTCTACGTTTATGGGGTCAGCCCACTTTTGGTTTTCCCATAGGCGACCATGTTAACGTTTTGTCTGATTATAAGAAAACGTGACCTAAAAAATGTCTTAAACTTCTCACCTCCTGTTATCATCATCTCATTGACTTGCTGATATATTTAAAAAAAAATTGCATACTTCCAGCTCTCGTAAAATGCCTGTATGTGTGACACCCGTCAATATTTACAAATGCCGGCAAAAATTACTCCACAAACAGGTCACCCAGGCAAATAGCTGTCAAATATCCTTCCGCATATTCAAATCATCTACAAATCCACCATTTTACAGTCAACACCTTCTACAATCACACATGAAATCTCTCTACTCAAATGCACTTATGTCACAGCATGTGAATTTTGTAAAAAAATCATTTCTCAAAAATACACTGCATTTTTCTTCGTGTGCAACATACAGGAAGTCTAAGTAGAACATGACCCCTTATTCATCCGCTCTGTCCAAGCCGCCGTGTCCCCTCTCCGATAGCCTCTCCCCACATATTTCAAGAGGCTCACGCCACATCTTCCTTTCTCAGGAGTGCTCGCATACATTAACATTTCAGTGTCCCAATTGGCCAGAGGTTACTAGCACATAGCCACAGTTCAGGTCGATATTTACCATCGATTGTGTACACTCTACACAGCCACATTGTAGTCGCTGAGATAGGACGGAGGTTTCCTGTCTCTTGCTGGATTTCGTCTTGGTCCAGGTTCATCAATCACCGGTGGATAGGCCGCAACTAGTTCGTCTGTAGGTTGATCCACAGGAACTTCAACATCGTCTGATACTTCAACACCGTCCGGTACCGCTTCGGATTTAGGGGCTACAGGATTTGGTAGCAAGTGTCGTCGATTTCGTCGCACAACACCCCTTCGTGTATGAGCAATGTATGAACGTGGTGTCAGCGCTTGTGCTTGAACCGTTCCACGTCTGTCCAAGTCTTTAATCCAGACATTTTCGCCTGGTCTCAGTGGTCGTAGATTAGCTACGCGATGACGCTTATCAAATGCTTTCTTTTCTTGCTCCTTCATCCCATTTTGCTTGTTCTTCATCGTTTGGAAGAACGGCCATTTTGGTTTATAAAACTTCAAATGGGAATGAGTTTTCACACCTATAACTTACGTACTATTCTTGTAACTTACGTGACGGAGATGAAAGGGTAACATACATTCCCCTTTGCGGTTAATCTAGTAATATGTGTAGCTTGATATCAGTCTAGTCTTCTTGAAGATTTGTAACATGCAGGACATCAATTTGGGGTAAGACCACATTGCTGATCCATTCGCGCAAAGAGTGCACTTGAAAATACCGTTTTGGTGTGATATGTGTGAATTTTTTTCGATCACTTTGTTATGGGACACGTTTGTTTCGAGAATACTGGATGTACTACTGCATTAGACAAGATAAAACATCAAATGGGAATGAGTTTTCACACCTATAACTTACGTACTATGTTCTTGTAACTTACGTGACGGAGATGAAAGGGTAACATACATTCCCCTTTGCGGTTAATCTAGTAATATGTGTAGCTTGATATCAGTCTAGTCTTCTTGAAGATTTGTAACATGCAGGACATCAATTTGGGGTAAGACCACATTGCTGATCCATCCGCGCAAAGAGTGCACTTGAAAATACCGTTTTGGTGTGATATGCGTGAATTTTTTTGATCACTTTGTTATGGGACACGTTTGTTTCGAGAATACTGAATGTACTACTGCATTAGACAAGATAAAACATCAAATGGGAATGAGTTTTCACACCTATAACTTACGTACTATTTTCTTGTAACTTACGTGACGGAGATGAAAGGGTAACATACATTCCCCTTTGCGGTTAATCTAGTTATATGTGTAGCTTGATATCAGTCTAGCCTTCGTGAAGATTTGTAACATGCAAGACATCAATTTGGGGTAAGACCACATTACTGATCCGTCCGCGCAAAGAGTGCACTTGAAAATACCGTTTTGGTGTGATATGCGTGAATTTTTTTCGATCACTTTGTGATGGGACACGTTTGTTTCGAGAATACTGAATGTACTACTGCATTAGACAAGATAAAACATCAAATGGGAATGAGTTTTCACACCTATAACTTACGTACTATTTTCTTGTAACTTACGTGACGGAGATGAAAGGGTAACAAACATTCCCCTTTGCGGTTAATCTAGTAATATGTGTAGCTTGATATCAGTCTAGCCTTCGTGAAGGTTTGTAACATGCAAGACATCAATTTGGGGTAAGACCACATTACTGATCCGTCCGCGCAAAGAGTGCACTTGAAAATACCGTTTTGGTGTGATATGCGTGAATTTTTTCGATCACTTTGTGATGGGACACGTTTGTTTCGAGAATACTGAATGTACTACTGCATTAGACAAGATAAAACATCAAATGGGAATGAGTTTTCACACCTATAACTTACGTACTATTTTCTTGTAACTTACGTGACGGAGATGAAAGGGTAACATACATTCCCCTTTGCGGTTAATCTAGTAATATGTGTAGCTTGATATCAGTCTAGTCTTCTTGAAGATTTGTAACATGCAGGACATCAATTTGGGGTAAGACCACATTACTGATCCGTCCGCGCAAAGAGTGCACTTGAAAATACCGTTTTGGTGTGATATGTGTGAATTTTTTCGATCACTTTGTGATGGGACACGTTTGTTTCGAGAATACTGAATGTACTACTGCATTAGACAAGATAAAACATCAAATGGGAATGAGTTTTCACACCTATAACTTACGTACTATTTTCTTGTAACTTACGTGACGGAGATGAAAGGGTAACATACATTCCCCTTTGCGGTTAATCTAGTTATATGTGTAGCTTGATATCAGTCTAGCCTTCGTGAAGATTTGTAACATGCAGGACATCAATTTGGGGTAAGACCACATTACTGATCCGTCCGCGCAAAGAGTGCACTTGAAAATACCGTTTTGGTGTGATATGCGTGAATTTTTTTTATCACTTTGTGATGGGACACGTTTGTTTCGAGAATACTGAATGTACTACTGCATTAGACAAGATAAAACATCAAATGGGAATGAGTTTTCACACCTATAACTTACGTACTATGTTCTTGTAACTTACGTGACGGAGATGAAAGGGTAACATACATTCCCCTTTGCGGTTAATCTAGTTATATGTGTAGCTTGATATCAGTCTAACCTTCGTGAAGATTTGTAACATGCAGGACATCAATTTGGGGTAAGACCACATTGCTGATCCATTCGCGCAAAGAGTGCACTTGAAAATACCGTTTTGGTGTGATATGTGTGAATTTTTTTTCGATCACTTTGTTATGGGACACGTTTGTTTCGAGAATACTGGATGTACTACTGCACTAGACAAGATAAAACATCAAATGGGAATGAGTTTTCACACCTATAACTTACATACTATTTTCTTGTAACTTACGTGACGGAGATGAAAGGGTAACATCCATTCCCCTTTGCGGTTAATCTAGTTATATGTGTAGTTTGATATCAGTCTAGCCTTCGTGAAGATTTGTAACATGCAGGACATCAATTTGGGGTAAGACCACATTACTGATCCGTCCGCGCAAAGAGTGCACTTGAAAATACCGTTTTGGTGTGATATGCGTGAATTTTTTTCGATCACTTTCTGATGGGACACGTTTGTTTCGAGAATACTGAATGTACTACTGCATTAGACAAGATAAAACATCAAATGGGAATGAGTTTTCACACCTATAACTTACGTACTATTTTCTTGTAACTTACGTGACGGAGATGAAAGGGTAACATACATTCCCTTTGCGGTTAACGGTAGTAATATGTGTAGCTTGATATCAGTCTAGCCTTCGTGAAGGTTTGTAACATGCAAGACACATCAATTTGGGTAAGACCATTACTGATCCGTCCGCGCAAAGAGTGCACTTGAAAATACCGTTTTGTTGTGATATGCGTGAATTTTGTTCGATCACTTTGTGATGGGACACGTTTGTTTCGAGAATACTGGATGTACTACTGCATTAGACAAGATAAAACATCAAATGGGAATGAGTTTTCACACCTATAACTTACGTGCTATGTTCTTGTAACTTACGTGACGGAGATGAAAGGGTAACATACATTCGCCTTTGCGGTTAATCTAGCAATATGTGTAGCTTGATATCAGTCTAGCCTTCGTGAAGATTTGTAACATGCAAGACATCAATTTGGGGTAAGACCACATTGCTGATCCGTTCGCGCAAAGAGTGCTCTTGAAAATACCGTTTTGGTGTGATATGCGTGAATTTATGTCGATCACTTTGTGATGGGACACGTTTCTTTCGAGAATACTGGATGTACTACTGCATTAGACAAGATAAAACATCAAATGGGAATGAGTTTTCACACCTATAACTTACGTACTATTTTCTTGTAACTTACGTGACGGAGATGAAAGGGTAACATACATTCCCCTTTGCGGTTAATCTAGTAATATCTGTAGCTTTATATCAGTCTAGCCTTGATGAAGATTTGTAACATGCAAGACTTCAATTTGGGGTAAGACCACATTACTGATCCGTCCGCGCAAAGAGTGCACTTGAAAATACCGTTTTGGTGTGATATGCGTGAATTTTTTTGTTCACTTTGTGATGGGACACGTTTGTTTTGAGAATACTGGATGTACAACTGCATTAGACAATGTAAAACATCAAATGGGAATGAGTTTTCACATCTATAAGTTACGTTCTATTTTCTTGTAACGTACGTGACGGAGATGAAAGGGTAACATACATTCCCCTTTGCGGTTAATCTAGTAATATGTGTAGCTTGATATCAGTCTAACCTTCGTGAAGATTTGTAACATGCAGGACATCAATTTGGGGTAAGACCACATTACTGATCCGTCCGCGCAAAGAGTGCACTTGAAAATACCGTTTTGGTGTGATATGCGTGAATTTTTTTCGATCACTTTGTGATGGGACACGTTTGTTTCGAGAATACTGAATGTACTACTGCATTAGACAAGATAAAACATCAAATGGGAATGAGTTTTCACACCTATAACTTACGTACTATTTTCTTGTAACTTACGTGACGGAGATGAAAGGGTAACAAACATTCCGCTTTGCGGTTAATCCAGTGATATGTGTAGCTTGATATCAGTCTAGCCTTCGTGAAGGTTTTTAACATACAAGACATCAATTTGGGGTAAGACCACATTACTGATCCGTCCGCGCAAAGAGTGCACTTGAAAATACCGTTTTGGTGTGATATGCGTGAATTTTTTCGATCACTTTCTGATGGGACACGTTTTTTTCGAGAATACTAAATGTACTACTGCATTAGACAAGATAAAACATCAAATGGGAATGAGTTTTCACACCTATAACTTACGTACTATTTTGTTTTAACTTACGTGACGGAGATGAAAGGGTAACAAACATTCCCCTTTGCGGTTAATCTAGTAATATGTGTAGCTTGATATCAGTCTAGCCTTCGTGAAGATTTGTAACATGCAATACATCAATTTGGGGTAAGACCACATTGCTGATCCGTCCGCGCAAAGAGTGCACTTGAAAATACCGTTTTGGTGTGATATGCGTGAATTTTTGTCGATCACTTTGTGATGGGACACGTTTCTTTTGAGAATACTCGATGCACTACTGCATTAGACAAGATAAAACATCAAATGGGAATGAGTTTTCACACCTATAACTAACGTACTATTTTCTTGTAACTTACGTGACGGAGATGAAAGGGTAACATACATTCCCCTTTGCGGTTAATCTAGTAATATCTGTAGCTTTATATCAGTCTAGCCTTCATGAAGATTTTAACATGCAAGACATCAATTTGGGGTAAGACCACATTGCTGATCCGTCCGCGCAAAGAGTGCACTTGAAAATACCGTTTTGGTGTGATATGCGTGAATTTTTCGATCACTTTGTGATGGGACACGTTTGTTTCGAGAATACTGAATGTACTACTGCATTAGACAAGATAAAACATCAAATGGGAATGAGTTTTTCACACCTATAACTAACGTACTATTTTCTTGTAACTTACGTGACGGAGATGAAAGGGTAACATACATTCCCCTTTGCGGTTAATCTAGTTATATGTGTAGCTTGATATCAGTCTAGCCTTCGCGAAGATTTTTAACATGCAAGACATCAATTTGGGGTAAGACCACATTGCTGATCCGTCCGCGCAAAGATTGCACTTGAAAATACCGTTTTGGTGTGATATGCGTGCATTTTTTTCGATCACTTTGTGATGGGACACGTTTGTTTCGAGAATACTGAATGTACTACTGCATTAGACAAGATAAAACATCAAATGGGAATGAGTTTTCACACCTATAACTTACGTACTATGTTCTTGTAACTTACGTGACGGAGATGAAAGGGTAACATACATTCCCCTTTGCGGTTAATCTAGTAATATCTGTAGCTTTATATCAGTCTAGCCTTGATGAAGATTTGTAACATGCAAGACTTCAATTTGGGGTAAGACCACATTACTGATCCGTCCGCGCAAAGAGTGCACTTGAAAATACCGTTTTGGTGTGATATGCGTGAATTTTTTTCGATCACTTTGTGACGGGACACGTTTGTTTCGAGAATACTGAATGTACTACTGCATTAGACAAGATAAAACATCAAATGGGAATGAGTTTTCACACCTATAACTAACGTACTATTTTCTTGTAACTTACGTGACGGAGATGAAAGGGTAACATACATTCCCCTTTGCGGTTAATCTAGTTATATGTGTAGCTTGATATCAGTCTAGCCTTCGTGAAGATTTTTAACATGCAAGACATCAATTTGGGGTAAGACCACATTGCTGATCCGTCCGCGCAAAGAGTGCACTTGAAAATACCGTTTTGGTGTGATATGCGTTAATTTGTTTCGATCACTTTGTGATGGGACGCGTTTGTTTCGAGAATATTGAATGTACTACTGCATTAGACAAGATAAAACATCAAATGGGAATGAGTTTTCACACCTATAACTTACGTACTATGTTCTTGTAACTTACGTGACGGAGATGAAAGGGTAACATACATTCCCCTTTGCGGTTAATCTAGTAATATGTGTAGCTTGATATCAGTCTAGCCTTCGTGAAGATTTGTAACATGCAAGACATCAATTTGGGGTAAGACCACATTGCTGATCCGTTCGCGCAAAGAGTGCTCTTGAAAATACCGTTTTGGTGTGATATGCGTGAATTTTTGTCGATCACTTTGTGATGGGACACGTTTCTTTTGAGAATACTCGATGCACTACTGCATTAGACAAGATAAAACATCAAATGGGAATGAGTTTTCACACCTATAACTTACGTACTATGTTCTTGTAACTTACGTGACGGAGATGAAAGGGTAACATACATTCCCCTTTGCGGTTAATCTAGTAATATCTGTAGCTTTATATCAGTCTAGCCTTGATGAAGATTTGTAACATGCAAGACTTCAATTTGGGGTAAGACCACATTGCTGATCCGTCCGCGCAAAGAGTGCACTTGAAAATACCGTTTTGGTGTGATATGCGTGAATTTTTTTCGATCACTTTGTGATGGGACACGTTTGTTTCGAGAATACTTAATGTACTACTGCATTAGACAAGATAAAACATCAAATGGGAATGAGTTTTCACACCTATAACTTACGTACTATGTTCTTGTAACTTACGTGACGGAGATGAAAGGGTAACATACATTCCCCTTTGCGGTTAATCTAGTTATTTGTGTAGCTTGATAACAGTCTAGCCTTCGTGAAGATTTGTAACATGCAGGACATCAATTTGGGCTAAGACCACATTACTGATCCGTCCGCGCAAAGAGTGCACTTGAAAATACCGTTTTGATGTGATATGCGTGAATTGTTTTCGATCACTTTGTGATGGGACACGTTTGTTTCGAGAATACTGGATGTACTACTGCATTAGACAATGTAAAACATCAAATGGGAATGAGTTTTCACATCTATAACTTACGTACTATTTTCTTGTAACGTATGTGACGGAGATGAAAGGGTAACATACATTCCCCTTTGCGGTTAATCTAGTAATATGTGTAGCTTGATATCAGTCTAGCCTTCGCGAAGATTTTTAACATGCAAGACATCAATTTGGGGTAAGACCACATTGCTGATCCGTCCGCGCAAAGATTGCACTTGAAAATACCGTTTTGGTGTGATATGCGTGCATTTTTTTCGATCACTTTGTGATGGGACACGTTTGTTTCGAGAATACTTAATGTATTACTGCATTAGACAAGATAAAACATCAAATGGGAATGAGTTTTCACACCTATAACTTACGTACTATGTTCTTGTAACTTACGTGACGGAGATGAAAGGGTAACATTCATTCCCCTTTGCGGTTAATCTAGTAATATCTGTAGCTTTATATCAGTCTAGCCTTGATGAAGATTTGTAACATGCAAGACTTCAATTTGGGGTAAGACCACATTACTGATCCGTCCGCGCAAAGAGTGCACTTGAAAATACCGTTTTGGTGAGATATGCGTGAATTTGTTTCGATCACTTTGTGACGGGTCACGTTTGTTTCGAGAATACTGAATGTACTACTGCATTAGACAAGATAAAACATCAAATGGGAATGAGTTTTCACACCTATAACTTACGTACTATTTTCTTGTAACTTACGTGACGGAGATGAAAGGGTAACATACATTCCCCTTTGCGGTTAATCTAGTTATATGTGTAGCTTGATATCAGTCTAGCCTTCGCGAAGATTTTTAACATGCAAGACATCAATTTGGTGTAAGACCACATTGCTGATCCGTCCGCGCAAAGAGTGCACTTGAAAATACCGTTTTGGTGTGATATGCGTGAATTTTTTTCGATCACTTTGTGATGGGACACGTTTGTTTCGAGAATACTGAATGTACTACTGCATTAGACAAGATAAAACATCAAATGGGAATGAGTTTTCACACCTATAACTAACGTACTATTTTCTTGTAACTTACGTGACGGAGATGAAAGGGTAACATACATTCCCCTTTGCGGTTAATCTAGTTATATGTGTAGCTTGATAACAGTCTAGCCTTCGTGAAGATTTGTAACATGCAGGACATCAATTTGGGCTAAGACCACATTACTGATCCGTCCGCGCAAAGAGTGCACTTGAAAATACCGTTTTGGTGTGATATGCGTGAATTTGTTTCGATCACTTTGTGATGGGACACGTTTGTTTTGAGAATACTGGATGTACTACTGCATTAGACAATGTAAAACATCAAATGGGAATGAGTTTTCACATCTATAACTTACGTACTATTTTCTTGTAACGTATGTGACGGAGATGAAAGGGTAACATACATTCCCCTTTGCGGTTAATCTAGTTATATGTGTAGCTTGATATCAGTCTAGCCTTCGTGAAGATTTGTAACACGCAAGACATCAATTTGGGGTAAGACCACATTACTGATCCGTCCGCGCAAAGAGTGCACTTGAAAATACCGTTTTGGTGTGATATGCGTGAATTTTTTTCGATCACTTTGTGATGGGACACGTTTGTTTCGAGAATACTGGATGTACTACTGCATTAGACAAGATAAAACATCAAATGGGAATGAGTTTTCACACCTATAACTTACGTACTATGTTCTTGTAACTTACGTGACGTAGATGAAAGGGTAACATACATTCCCCTTTGCGGTTAATCTAGTAATATCTGTAGCTTTATATCAGTCTAGCCTTGATGAAGATTTGTAACATGCAAGACTTCAATTTGGGGTAAGACCACATTACTGATCCGTCCGCGCAAAGAGTGCACTTGAAAATACCGTTTTGGTGTGATATGCGTGAACTTGTTTCGATCACTTTGTGATGGGACACGTTTGTTTCGAGAATACTGAATGTACTACTGCATTAGACAAGATAAAACATCAAATGGGAATGAGTTTTCACACCTATAACTAACGTACTATTTTCTTGTAACTTACGTGACGGAGATGAAAGGGTAACATACATTCCCCTTTGCGGTTAATCTAGTAATATCTGTAGCTTTATATCAGTCTAGCCTTCATGAAGATTTTAACATGCAAGACATCAATTTGGGGTAAGACCACATTGCTGATCCGTCCGCGCAAAGATTGCACTTGAAAATACCGTTTTGGTGTGATATGCGTGAATTTTGTTCGATCACTTTGTGATGGGACACGTTTGTTTCGAGAATACTGAATGTACTACTGCATTAGACAAGATAAAACATCAAATGGGAATGAGTTTTCACACCTATAACTTACGTACTATTTTCTTGTAACTTACGTGACGGAGATGAAAGGGTAACATACATTCCCCTTTGCGGTTAATCTATTAATATGTGTAGCTTGATATCAGTCTAACCTTCGTGAAGATTTGTAACATGCAAGACATCAATTTGGGGTAAGACCACATTACTGATCCGTCCGCGCAAAGAGTGCACTTGAAAATACCGTTTTGGTGTGATATGCGTGAATTTTTTTCGATCACTTTGTGATGGGACACGTTTCTTTTGAGAATACTCGATGCACTACTGCATTAGACAAGATAAAACATCAAATGGGAATGAGTTTTCACACCTATAAC
>CM034532.1:38465808-38581677 GCA_020002185.1 Paraescarpia echinospica | reverse complement strand
AAAAAAAAAAACATCTTCATAATAAACTAACAATGTATTTAATAATGCATTATACGAGTACCGTAAGTCTGAACATCAGGTACATCTTAACATGACATCATTATGCGAGTACCGTAACACTGAACATCAGGTACATCTTAACATGACAACATTACACGAGTACCGTAACACTGAACACCAGGTACATCTTAACACTACAACATTATACGAGTACCTAACACTGAACACAGGGTACATCTTAACATGACAAAATTTCATTAAAGCAGCATTTAGCATATGTTTGCTAGAATTAGACGCTTGGTCCTTTGTTTGAACATATGAATAGATGTACAATATTGTAAATAGTTATTTGTAATAAATGTATTCTAGATTTTAGGACCAACATAAGCCAAAGACAGTTGTCTACAATTAGTCTTGCAGAATGGTATTTTATATGTTACTTCCTGTCTTGTATTATATTTATGTGTGGATATTTGCAGGACAAATACATCATGATATATATCTAGCAACATACCCCTATTATGCTTGTACATTAGAATACAGCATAAATATTTATTTACGTCATAAATATTCATTATTTGATAAGATGTAAATAAAGACTGCGTATGATCAGTAAATCCTATATGACTTATTACACACAAAACTCGTTTTTGGAGTAAATGAATTTTAGCAAGGTATATATTCGGGGCCCTTCCCCAGACGACATTACAATAAGTAATATATGGGTATATAAACATGTAATACAGGTTTAACAATGATTTGTTATCTAATTTGTTTGTCACCCTTTTTATAATACCAATATTCTTAGAAATTTTATTTGATATATATTTAATGTGTGTGCTCCAATTCAATGTATTATTTATAAGCAAACCCAAAAACTTTATCTCATGTACAGTGTTAATTTGTATGCCGTCTATGCAAATGTTATTACACCTCTCTCTTATACTGATCGTATTACTAAAGGTCACTGTGTGAGCTTTCTGTATATTCAAAGAAAGTTTATTAATGTTAAGCCATAAAGATAGTTTTTTTATTTCAGAGTTCAAAACATTTTCCATTTCATCTATATTGTTGCCTTGTATAAAGATGCTCGTGTCATCAGCAAACATAATGGTAAACGTTGAGTCAGATAAAGTAGATAAATCATTTATATAGATAAGAAAGAGTAAAGGTCCCAGAATTGAACCCTGCGGAACACCACATGTTATGTTTTTAAGGGAAGATTTTGTTCCATAGAATTTTACTCGTTGTTGTCTGTTACTTAAAAAGTTACGAATCCAATGGAGTATATTTCCTCTGATTCCATAATGTGTTAATTTTCGCAATAATATATTATGATTAACGGTATCAAAGGCTTTGGCTAAATCCAGAAATAACCCAATTACGTGCTCTTTGGTATCAATTGCCTTACTAATTTTGTCAATTAGCAGTGAAATAGCCATATCAGTAGAATATCCTTTCCTAAATCTAAATTGGGAATTAGACAAGATGTTATGTTTCATTATGTAATTCATTAATCTATTGTACATTAATCTTTCAAAAACCTTTGAAAATACAGGCAAGACAGAAATAGGCCTGTAATTATTAATTAATGATGTATCGCCATTTTTTAAAACAGGAACTATATCAGCTATTTTTAGTTGATCAGGAACATATCCTTAATCAAATGATAAATTTACAATGTAACTTAAAGGATCAAGTAGGTTGGAGAAGGCCTGTTTGACAATAATAGGTTTTATGCCATCCCATCCAGGACTAGAGTTTTTAAAATTCTTAATAATTCCCTTTATCTCATCTGGTGGGGTTGGCAACAAATACATTGAATTTTTATAGACTCCTTGGAGGTATTCATCAGGTCTCTCTGATATGACTGGTATTTTATCAGCCAGTTCTGGACCTATACTTGTAAAATATTCATTAAATGTATCAGCTATGCATTTTTATTTTTTGTTAATTTACCGTCAATTAGTAATTTGTCATTAGATAAAAATGCTTCCTTCCTTCCTATAATACTCTTTAAGACTATCCAGGTTTTTTTAAATTACCCTTGTGCTGTTGAAGCTCATGTCGATAGTATTCTCTTTCTGCTACAGTAATAAGACAATTTATTTTATTTCTATATCTTTTATAATTAGTTTCATTGAAGACAGTCGGTTTTTTCAAGTAATACATATACAATTTGTTTTAGTTCTAATGGAGTGTCGGAGTCCCATAGTAATCCACGGTTTATGTTTTCTTTTCCTAATAGTTGTGTTAGCTAACGGAAATGAATTATTGTATGCAACTAATATCTCATTAATGAATACAGAATAACATTCTTGTGGATCTCTGCATGCATAAACGTCATCCCAGCATATTTTATCTATACTCTCTTTGAATGTAGCAGTAGTCTGCGCATTATATAATCTAGTCGCTATTGTCATTTCTACCTTTGTGCTATCAGTATGTTTAGTGAGCAAAAATATTGGTAGGTGGTCAGAAATATCTGTATATATTATTCCATGCAATTGATAATTTGCACCAATTAAATCATTGCTGTATATATTATCGATGACAGTGGCAGTTGTTGCTGTTATTCTAGTAGGCTTGCTGATAGGGGTATAAATGCCTGTTGGAACATTGCATCTATGTAATCTTGAGTTTCCGTGTGACTATCATAATTAAGTAGATTAATGTTAAAGTCACCCATTATGTAACACTGTTTATTATCAACATTGAGAGTTTGTATAATATTGATAACATGTTCTGTGAAAGCAGTAATGTTTGTATTAGGTGGTCGATAGACAACACCTACAGTTGTTTTGTTATTGCATGTCTTAGACCGAGTCTTGATTTCAATAAAAACGCATTCCAGATATTCAGTTATGACACTCATTTCTGGTAATTCAGTACACTAAAGGGACTTACGAACATATAAGGATACACCACCTCCCTTCTTGGAGGGCCTAGTCAAATGTATACTTTTGTACTCTGGCAATTCATACAGATCAAGATTGTCATTATGTAACCAAGTTTCGCTTAGACCGATGACCGAGAACCTGTTATCGATCAGTGACAAGAAATCACCCAATTTGCTAATGTTGTTTGCAAGCTACGGATATTTAAATGCATAAGTGAAAACTCTTCATCAGAGATATTATTTCTTGTTATAACTTCATTTATATCATCCTCAAGATAATATTTAGTATTTACAACGCTATCTGTTGTGAGTAAATTACAATCGGGATCTATATTCCGCATTGCAGCATTGCCAGTTTCATAATCTTGTACATCACCTAATGTAGTATTACGTAATTGGCTCATAGCAATGAAATGCAGTATATACATACATATTCACACGGTACACAATAATGCTTCTATAGCTGCATATAACATTTACAGACCGTTTTATAAAAAAACAACGTTATGTGACATCTGTTAAGTTGTAGTAGGTTAGTTAGAATACATGATATGTATCGATAACATATAGTAATAAAGTATATATGAGTAATTAAATAAAACACGAACCATATGTAGAATACGAAGGTGTCCATGAATGAGTCCATGAATGGTACAGTCCCTATGTGAACAAGCACCATGATAGGCCGACTAGAGATATAAAATATCCACCGTGACTTGGGCCAATGTCCAACGCAATTACAGTGCATTTAGTTCATCATCTCGACTGACGGTTTTGATTGTTCCCTTTAGGTCCTTTATGACAATCCTTCCATCATACGACCAACAGTCGAGAATCTTGTGCTGTTTCTTTAATGTCCGGCACAAGAACAGTAGTCTTGCTCTCTTCTGGGTGAGATCTTCCGATATGTAGACATTTGATCGTTTAGTGCGTAGTTTTCGAGCTTTAATGAAGTCATTCTTCGATTTATAGTCTTTGAACTGGACTATTATTTGGCGCGAGTGGTTTTTGTTTGTGGCGGATTTTCTTGGCCCAATCCTATGGGCCCTGTTGATATGGTCCATTTTTAATGGCATGTCCATATCGTTAAACAAGTCAGTGATAATCTTATCAATTTGTTCACCGTCTTTGTTTTCAACTATTCCTGTAATGCGTACCGAGGACCGACGGCTGTACTGCTCCAGATTATCAACAGCTTGCTCAAGTTGTTCAATTCGTGCATCCTTGTCTGTCAACTCCTTTTCAAGATTTTCGAGCCTTCTATTTATTTTGTCAGCAACTATTGTAGCAATCCGGGTAGCAAGGGCCGCGATTACGTCATCGTCACTTAGCGCTAGCTTGATTTGTTCTACAAGTTCAACGGTGGTCGAGGTCGGTCTCTTCTTGCTCATTGTTGCTGGTGGTTGTCTGTTACGCAATAGTAGGGTCTAATCACAGGCTAAGCAGCAAACGTTGGCGGTTTTGAGCGTGTCGTGGGCGACAATATGGTTGTTACACGATCCGATATATTTTACCGGCGTGCAAGCTCAAGAAAATATCACACTTTACCACCCACCGCGTTCCTGAGTGTCCACTAGTCGACCTTGTTCACTTCAGCAAAAACACGGGACCTTTCAGAGCATTTCTCTTACATTCTCACCCCCAAATCGAGGAGTGCGAAGAAATCGTGCAGTCTGACCATGGCACACCTTTCTGATGGGACACGTTTGTTTCGAGAATACTAAATGTACTACTGCATTAGACAAGATAAAACATCAAATGGGAATGAGTTTTCACACCTATAACTTACGTAATATGTTCTTGTAACTTACGTGACGGAGATGAAAGGGTAACATACATTCCCCTTTGAGGTTAATCTAGTTATATGTGTAGCTTGATATCAGTCTATCCTTCGTGAAGATTTTTAACATGCAGGACATCAATTTGGGGTAAGACCACATTACAGATCCGTCCGCGCAAAGAGTGCACTTGAAAATACCGTTTTGGTGTGATATGCGTGAATTTTTTTGATCACTTTGTGATGGGACACGTTTGTTTCGAGAATACTGAATGTACTACTGCATTAGACAAGATAAAACTTCAAATGGGAATTAGTTTTCACACCTATAACTTACGTAATATGTTCTTGTAACTTACGTGACGGAGATGAAAGGGTAACATACATTCCCCTTTGCGGTTAATCTAGTAATATGTGTAGCTTGATATCAGTCTAGTCTTCTTGAAGATTTGTAACATGCAGGACATCAATTTGGGGTAAGACCACATTGCTGATCCATTCGCGCAAAGAGTGCACTTGAAAATACCGTTTTGGTGTGATATGTGTGAATTTTTTTCGATCACTTTGTTATGGGGCACGTTTGTTTCGAGAATACTGGATGTACTACTGCACTAGACAAGATAAAACATCAAATGGGAATGAGTTTTCACACCTATAACTTACGTAATATGTTCTTGTAACTTACGTGACGGAGATGAAAGGGTAACATACATTCCCTTTTGCGGTTAATCTAGTTATATGTGTAGCTTGATATCAGTCTAACCTTCGTGAAGATTTGTAACATGCAGGACATCAATTTGGGGTAAGACCACATTACTGATCCGTCCGCGCAAAGAGTGCACTTGAAAATACCGTTTTGGTGTGATATGCGTGAATTTTTCGATCACTTTCTGATGGGACACGTTTGTTTCGAGAATACTGAATGTACTACTGCATTAGACAAGATAAAACATCAAATGGGAATGAGTTTTCACACCTATAACTTACGTACTATTTTCTTGTAACTTACGTGACGGAGATGAAAGGGTAACAAACATTCCCCTTTGCGGTTAATCTAGTAATATGTGTAGCTTGATATCAGTCTAGCCTTCGTGAAGGTTTGTAACATGCAAGACATCAATTTGGGGTAAGACCACATTACTGATCCGTCCGCGCAAAGAGTGCACTTGAAAATACCGTTTTGGTGTGATATGCGTGAATTTTTTTCGATCACTTTCTGATGGGACACTTTTGTTTCGAGAATACTGAATGTACTACTGCATTAGACAAGATAAAACATCAAATGGGAATGAGTTTTCACACCTATAACTTACGTAATATGTTCTTGTAACTTACGTGACGGAGATGAAAGGGTAACATACATTCCCCTTTGAGGTTAATCTAGTTATATGTGTAGCTTGATATCAGTCTATCCTTCGTGAAGATTTTTAACATGCAGGACATCAATTTGGGGTAAGACCACATTACAGATCCGTCCGCGCAAAGAGTGCACTTGAAAATACCGTTTTGGTGTGATATGCGTGAATTTTTTTTGATCACTTTGTGATGGGACACGTTTGTTTCGAGAATACTGAATGTACTACTGCATTAGACAAGATAAAACATCAAATGGGAATGAGTTTTCACACCTATAACTTACGTACTATTTTCTTGTAACTTACGTGACGGAGATGAAAGGGTAACAAACATTCCCCTTTGCGGTTAATCTAGTAATATGTGTAGCTTGATATCAGTCTAGCCTTCGTGAAGGTTTATAACATGCAAGACATCAATTTGGGGTAAGACCACATTACTGATCCGTCCGCGCAAAGAGTGCACTTGAAAATACCGTTTTGGTGTGATATGCGTGAATTTTTTTCGATCACTTTGTGATGGGACACGTATGTTACGAGAATAATGAATGTACTACTGCATTACACAAGATAAAACATCAAATGGGAATGAGTTTTCACACCTATAACTTACGTACTATGTTCTTGTAACTTACGTGACGGAGATGAAAGGGTAACATACATTCCCCTTTGCGGTTAATCTAGTTATATGTGTAGCTTGATATCAGTCTAGCCTTCGTGAAGATTTGTAACATGCAGGACATCAATTTGGGGTAAGACCACATTACTGATCCGTCCGCGCAAAGAGTGCACTTGAAAATACCGTTTTGGTGTGATATGCGTGAATTTTTTTCGATCACTTTGTGATGGGACACGTTTGTTTCGAGAATACTGGATGTACTACTGCATTAGACAAGATAAAACATCAAATGGGAATGAGTTTTTCACACCTATAACTAACGTACTATTTTCTTGTAACTTACGTGACGGAGATGAAAGGGTAACATACATTCCCCTTTGCGGTTAATCTAGTTATATGTGTAGCTTGATATCAGTCTAGCCTTCGTGAAGATTTGAAACATGCAAGACATCAATTTGGGGTAAGACCACATTGCCGATCCGTCCGCGCAAAGAGTGCACTTGAAAATACCGTTTTGGTGTGATATGCGTGAATTTGTTTCGATCACTTTGTGATGGGACACGTTTGTTTCGAGAATACTGAATGTACTACTGCATTAGACAAGATAAAACATCAAATGGGAATGAGTTTTCACACCTATAACTTACGTACTATTTTCTTGTAACTTACGTGACGGAGATGAAAGGGTAACATACATTCCCCTTTGCGGTTAATCTAGTTATATGTGTAGCTTGATATCAGTCTAGCCTTCGTGAAGATTTGTAACATGCAGGACATCAATTTGGGGTAAGACCACATTACTGATCCATTCGCGCAAAGAGTGCACTTGAAAATACCGTTTTGGTGTGATATGCGTGAATTTTTTTTCGATCACTTTGTTATGGGACACGTTTGTTTCGAGAATACTGATGTACTACTGCATTAGACAAGATAAAACATCAAATGGGAATGAGTTTTCACACCTATAACTTACGTACTATTTTCTTGTAACTTACGTGACGGAGATGAAAGGGTAACATCCATTCCCCTTTGCGGTTAATCTAGTTATATGTGTAGCTTGATATCAGTCTAGCCTTCGTGAAGATTTGTAACATGCAGGACATCAATTTGGGGTAAGACCACATTACTGATCCGTCCGCGCAAAGAGTGCACTTGAAAATACCGTTTTGGTGTGATATGCGTGAATTTTGTTCGATCACTTTCTGATGGGACACGTTTGTTTCGAGAATACTGAATGTACTACTGCATTAGACAAGATAAAACATCAAATGGGAATGAGTTTTCACACCTATAACTTACGTACTATTTTCTTGTAACTTACGTGACGGAGATGAAAGGGTAACAAACATTCCCCTTTGCGGTTAATCTAGTAATATGTGTAGCTTGATATCAGTCTAGCCTTCGTGAAGATTTGTAACATGCAAGACATCAATTTGGGGTAAGACCACATTACTGATCCGTCCGCGCAAAGAGTGCACTTGAAAATACCGTTTTGGTGTGATATGCGTGAATTTTTTTCGATCACTTTGTGATGGGACACGTTTGTTTCGAGAATACTGAATGTACTACTGCATTAGACAAGATAAAACATCAAATGGGAATGAGTTTTCACACCTATAACTTACGTAATATGTTCTTGTAACTTACGTGACGGAGATGAAAGGGTAACATACATTCCCCTTTGAGGTTAATCGAGGACACAGGTTCATGAAACACGTCTACGTTTATGGGGTCAGCCCACTGTTGGTTTTCCCATAGGCGACCATGTTAACGTTTTGTCTGATTATAAGAAAACGTGTCCTATAAAATGTCTTAAACTTCTTACCTGCTGTTATCATCATATCATTGACATGCCGATAGATTTTAAAAAAAATTGCATACTTCCAGCTCTCGTAAAATGTCTGTATGTGTGACACACGTCAATATTTACAAATGCCGGCAAAAATTACTCCGCAAACAGGTCACACAGGCAAATTGCTGACAAATATCCTTCCGCTTATTCATATCGTCTAGAAATTCAACATTTTACAGTCAACACCTACTACAATCACAGCATGTGAATTTTGTAAAAAAAATCATTTCTAAAAAACACACTGCATTTTTCTTCGTGTGCAACATACAGGAAATCTAACTAGAACATGACCCCTTATTTATCCGCTCTCTCCAAGCCGCCGTGTTCCCTCTCCGTTATTCTCCCCCACATATTTCATGAGGCTCTCGCCACATCCTCCTTTCTCAGGAGTGCTCGCTTACATTAACATTTCACTGTCCCAATTGGCCAGAGGTTACTAGCACATAGCCACAGTTCAGGTCTATGTTTACCATCGATTGTGTACACTCTACACAGCCACATTGTAGTCGCTGAGATAGGAAGGAGGTTTCCTGTCTTTTGCTGGATTTCGTCTTGGTCCAGGTTGATCAATAACCAGTGGATAGGCCGCAACTAGTTCGTCTGTAGGTTGATCCACAGGTACTTCAACATCGTCTGATACTTGAACATCGTCCGGTACCGCTTCAGATTTAGGGGCTACATGAGTTGGTAGCAACTGTCGTCGATTTCGTTGCACAACACCCCTTCGTGTACGCACAATGTGTGAAAATGGTGTCTGCGCTTGTGCTTGAACCGTTCCACGTCTGTCCAATTCTTTAATCCAGACATTTTCGCCTGGTCTCAGTGGTCGTAGATTAGCTACGCGATGAAGCTTATCAAATGCTTTCTTTTCTTGCTCCTTGATCCCCTTTTGCTTGTTCTTCATCGTTTGGAAGAACGGGCATTTTGGTTTCAAAGACAATCGTATCATTGGCATGGCAGTTTTCGACCCATCAACAGTTCTGCTGGGCTATATCCGTTCCGCAAAGGTGTTGATCGATAAGCAAGTAATGTTGTTTACGGGTCATCACTTTTCTTCAACATCTCTTTGATGGTCTTCACAGCTCTCTCTGCCTGTCCATTGGATTGCGGATACTTCGGACTGCTTGTGATGTGTGTGAATCCATACTCTGTGGCGAAAGCACGGAATGTTTCTGCCGAGTACTGTGGCCTATTATCGGCAACGAGTTGTTCTGGTATACCATGTCTTGCAAATATGGATTTCATGTGGTTCACGATCGAAGGTGAGGTAGTGCTGCTCAGTTTGTCGATTTCCACAAATGCAGATAGGTAGTCTACCACGATGAAATAGTTTAAACCATTCAGCTCAAATAGGTCTGAGCCCATCTTTTGCCATGGGTAATCTGGTATCTTTGATGGTATCATTGGCTCTACCAGGTTTAGTCTCTTTTTTGCGCACCTGTCACACCTCTCGACCAAGTCTGCAATCTGCTTGCATAGACCCGGCCACCACACGGACTGTTTTGCTCGTTCTCTGCATTTCGTGATTCCTTCATGTCCTTCGTGGATCTTTGCGAGTATCTCTGGACGCATTGCTGTTGGGATCACCAGACGGCTACCTTTCAATAGCAACCCCTCCTGGATAGTATGGTCTGCGTTGACTGGCAGGTAGACTTTCTCATCCGATTATAACTTTGGCCTGTCAGGCCACCCATGCACGGGGCAGTACTTTCGACATGTTGCATCGTCAGCTTGTGCTCGCTTGATTTCCTGCAGTCGCTTGTCGGGTCATAGGAAGTGCGTCGATGACTGCGTTGACGTACGTTTGGCAGTCATCTTGGAAGTTCTTTTCATCTGCCTGTCAGCTTTCCATAATTGGAGCACGCGACAACGTGTCTGTAGTGATCAATCCTTCCCAGGGACGTGTGAGATGCTATAGCTGAAGCGCATCAGCCTCATCCGGAATCGATGTATTCTTGGTGGAAGTTCGTCAAGTGTCTTCTTTCCAAGAAGTGATACGAGAGGCTTGTGATCCGTCTTCTGTATGTGGAATGACGTGCCGACAAGGAAGTCGTTGTACCTCTCGCAAGACCAAGTTGTTGCAAATGCTTCTTTCTCAATTTGAACAAATCGTTGTTCGACTGCCGACATTGCTCTTGAAGCATACGCGATTGGTCGTAGTTCGCCATCTGGTTGCCTCTGTAGCAGCACTGCTCCAAGGCTATACGAGGATGCATCTGCTGATACAAATGTTTCTCTTCGTACACCATACAGTGTCAGTACTGGAGCTGACGTCAGATTGTCTTTCATCTGCATAAAGGCTTTCTGTTGTTCATGGCCCCACTTCCAGTCATTCTTCTTTCTCAGAACATCTCGTGCTGGTTTTGTGCTGGCCGCTAGGGTTGATGTGAACTTTCCCATTTGATTGTACATTCCGAGAAATCGCCGTACACTGTTGACGTCTGTTGGCTCTGGCATGTTCAGAATTGCCTTGACCTTCTCAGGATCTGGGTTCACTCCAGGTTCGTTTATGATCTGGCCTAAGAACTTCACTTCTGGAACAGAGAACTGACACTTATTCTCGTTCAACGTGACCTTGGCACCTTGGAGTCTTCTGAGAACAGCCTGGATGCGTTCATCGTGTTAAATTTGTGTATTGCCAAACACTAGTATGTCATCCATATGACACAGCAATCCATCTATTCCTTCCAGAATTGTTACCATCCGTCGCTGGAAGTGTTCTGGTGCCGATGAGATCTGGAAAGGCAATCGGTTGAAGCAGATTCTGCCGAACGGTGTCTTGAATGTAGTCTGTAAGGCAGACTATACTGACAACGGGATCTGCCAAAATCCAGAATTTGCGTCCAGTTTGGTGAAGATTCTCGCTCTTGCTAACTGTCCTAGAGTATATTCTACAGATTGCATTTCGTGACGTTCACGAACTACGCATTCGTTGAGCTTCGTTAGCTCTACGCAGATCCTAACATCATCTTTCTTTGGCAGTACAACCATCAAGTGCACACCAATCGGTAGGCTGTTCGATTCTCGTTATCACTCCCATTTCCTCCATCTTTCTCAGCTCTTTCTTTGTTTCAGCCATCAGTGGCAGAGTTACTCTTCTTGGTACGGTGATGGCGAAAGGCTGGGCATCTTCCTTCAAAGTTATTGTGTAAGGACCTTCCATCTTGCCTAGTCCTTCGAAGAAACCCGGTAACTCGGTTTGGTAGTCATTTGCGCCTTCGACAGACTCAACTCTTCTGATCCGCTGGAGTGCCTCTATTGCTGGGTTGTCCTGCAATGACTTCTGTATCCCTCTGACAACGTAAATGTTCTGGGATACTGCCATTGTTTTTCCTCGAAGGACGGCTGTGAACATGCCTACCTCTGTTTGCACGCTTTGGTTGCCAACACCAAAGCGTTTCTTGTCTGGTGGTTTGAGAGGACTGACATCTTGTAATTAATTGTACACTTCGTCTGTGATAATAGTTTCATCTGCCCCAGTGTCAATGCGAAACTGAATGTTTGATTTCCCCAATTGTAGTGCTATCAGTCATCGCTCGTCGCTTGTGTTATCTTTCACTGTGCCTATAAATGCGTTATCATCATTGCTGCAGTTGCGCATTGTTCCTATTTGTTTGCTGGACAGACAAACTGACGCAAAATGTCCCATTTTTGCGCATTTGTGACACTTCACGTCTCTCGCCGGACAGTGCTGTTTAGGGTGTGATTCCTTGCCACATCGTCTGCATGCCTTCTGAGCGTGATGGGAAGTTGATTTGTACCATTTCGGCCTTGTTAGCCGAAAGACAACCTGTGGTTTGCCATGGTTATTACTTTTCGGTCTGGCATGTACCGCGTCAACATCAGTGTTGCCCTCTGGCAGACTCCTTCGTACTACCGTCTGCTGTTTTTTGTACGGTTTCTTACTGGCGGGCCTTGACTATAGCCTTTTTCAGAGTCAATGTTGCGTCAAGTTGTAGTTTTACGGACAGTTGTTCGTCTCTTGTCACGACAACTAGTCTGTCCCTTACAAGATCATCTCGTAACTCACCATATCCACTGTGTTCTACCAGTTTATAGAGTGACGTGATGAAGGAATCAATAGATTCACCAGACTCTTGTTTTCGTTGGTTGAACTTTGCCCTTTCGTATATCACGTTTCTGCTTCCGACGAAGTAGGTGTGTAGTTTCCCCTTAACAGTGCCATATGCCTGTATTTTTTCGTCAGTCAAACTGAGTGATGCTAATATGTCATCTGCTTCGTCGCCCATACCGTAGATAAGTGTTTACCTGGTCATTTTCGGGTTTCGCAGACATCCCCGATACTTGTCTAAACTGCTCGAATCTCCTGATCCATTTCGGCCATTCTTCTGGATTCCTACAGTCCATTGGCTGCGGCGATGCTATCTGATACGATGGATTTACAGCCATCGTCCACTTCTTGACACCATGTACTGTTTTCTATTCAGATGTATTCGAAACGGACACAGGTTCATGAAACACATCTACGTTTATGGTGTCAGCCCACTGTTGGTTTTCCCATAGGCGACCATGTTAACGTTTTGTCTGATTATAAGAAAACGTGTCCTATAAAATGTCTTAAACTTCTCACCTGCTGTTATCATCATATCAATGACATGCCGATAGATTTTAACAACAATTGCATACTTCCAGCTCTCGTAAAATGCCTGTATGTGTGACACACGTCAATATTTACAAATGCCGGCAAAAATTACTCCGCAAAGAGGTCACACAGGCAAATTGCTGACAAATATCCTTCCGCTTATTTATATCATCTACAAATTCACCATTTTCCAGTCAACACCTACTACAATCACACACGAAAATCTCCCTACTCAAATGCACTTATGTCACAGCATGTGAATTTAAAAAAAAAAATCATTTCTAAAAAATACACTGCATTTTTCTTCGTGTGCAAAATACAGGAAATCTAACTAGAACATGACCCCTTATTTCTCCGCTCTCTCCAAGCCGCCGTGTTCCCTCTCCGTTATTCTCCCCCACATATTTCATGAGGCTCTCGCCACATCCTCCTTTCTCAGGAGTGCTCGCTTACATTAACATTTCACTGTCCCAATTGGCCAGAGGTTACTAGCACATAGCCACAGTTCAGGTCTATGTTTACCATCGATTGTGTACACTCTACAAAGCCACATTGTAGTCGCTGAGATAGGAAGGAGGTTTCCTGTCTTTTGCTGGATTTCGTATTGGTCCAGGTTGATCAATAACCAGTGGATAGGCCGCATCTAGTTCGTCTGTAGGTTGATCCACAGGAACTTCAACATCGTCTGATACTTGAACATCGTCCGGTACCGCTTCAGATTTAGGGGCTACAGGAGTTGGTAGCAACTGTCGTCGATTTCGTTGCACAACACCCCTTCGTGTACGCACAATGTGTGAACATGGTGTCTGCGCTTGTGCTTGAACCGTTCCACGTCTGTCCAATTCTTTAATCCAGACATTTTCGCCTGGTCTCAGTGGTCGTAGATTAGCTACGCGATGACGCTTATCAAATGCTTTCTTTTCTTGCTCCTTGATCCCCTTTTGCTTGTTCTTCATCGTTTGGAAGAACGGCCATTTTGGTTTCAAAGACAATCATATCATTGGCATGACAGTTTTCGACCCATCAACAGTTCTGCTGGGCTATATCCGTTCCCCAAAGGTGTTGATCGATAAGCAAGTAATGTTGTTTACGAGTCATCACTTTTCTTCAACATCTCTCTGATGGTCTTCACAGCTCTCTCTGCCTGTCCATTGGATTGCGGGTACTTCGGACTGCTTGTGATGTGTGTGAACCCATACTCTGTGGCGAAAGCACGGAATGTTTCTGCCGAGTACTGTGGCCTATTATCGGTAACGAGTTGTTCTGGTATACCATGTCTTGCAAATATGGATTTCATGTGGTTCAAGATCGAAGGTGAGGTAGTGCTGCTCAGTTTGTCGATTTCCACAAATGCAGATAGGGAGTCTACCACGATGAAATAATTTAACCCACTCAGTTCAAATAGGTCTGAGCCCATCTTTTGCCATGGATAATCTGGTTTCTTTGATGGTATCATTGGCTCTATCCGGTTTAGTCTCTCTTTTGCGCACCTGTCACACCTCTCGACCAAGTCTTCAATCTGCTTGCTTAGACCCGGCCACAACACGGACTGTTTTGCTCGTTCTCTGCATTTTGTGATTCCTTGATGTCCTTCGTGGATCTTTGCGAGTATCTCTGGACGCATTGCTGTTGGGATCACCAGACGGCTACCTTTCAATAGCAACCCCTCCTGGATAGTAAGGTATGCGCTGACTGGCAGGTAGACGTTCTCATCCGATTCTAACTTTGGCCTGTCAGGCCACCCATGCACGGGGTAATACTTTCGCCATGTTGCATCGTCATCTTGTGCTCGCTTGATTTCCTGCAGTCGCTTGTCGGTCATAGGAAGTGCGTCGATGACTGCGTTGACGTACGTTTGGCAGTCATCTTGGAAGCTCTTTTCATCTGCCTGTCAGCTTTCCATAATTGGAGACCGCGACAACGTGTCTGTAGTGATCAAGTCCTTCCCAGGGACGTGTGAGATGCTATAGCTGAAGCGCATCAGCCTCATCCGGAAGCGCTGTATTCTTGGTGGAAGTTCGTCAAGTGTCTTTTTTCCAAGAAGTGAGACGAGAGGCTTGTGATCCGTCTTCTGTATGTGGAATGACGTGCCGACATGGACGTCGTTGTACCTCTCGCAAGCCCAAGTTGTGGCAAATGCTTCTTTTTCAATTTGAGCATATCGTTGTTCGACTGCCGACATTGCTCTTGAAGCACACGCGATTGGTCGTAGTTCGCCATCTGGTTGCCTCTGTAGGCAGCACTGCTCCAAGGCCATACGAGGATGCATCTGCTGAGACAACTGTTTCTCTTCGTACATCATACAGTGTCAATACTGGAGCTGACGTCAGATTGTCTTTCATCTGCATAAAGGCTTTCTGTTGTTCATGGCCCCACTTCCAGTCATTCTTCTTTCTCAGAAGATCTCGTGCTGGTTTTGTGCTGGCCGCTAGGGTTGATGTGAACTTTCCCATTTGATTGTACATTCCGAGAAATCGCCGTACACTGTTGACGTCTGTTGGCTCTGGCATGTTCAGAATTGCCTTGACCTTCTCAGGATCTGGGTTCACTCCAGATTCGTTTATGATCTGGCCTAAGAACTTCACTTCTGGAACAGAGAACTGACACTTATTCTCGTTCAACGTGACCTTGGCACCTTGGAGTCTTCTGAGAACAGCCTGGATGCGTTCATCGTGTTAAATTTGTGTATTGCCAAACACTAGTATGTCATCCATATGACACAGCAATCCATCTATTCCTTCCAGAATTGTTACTATCCGTCGCTGGAAGTGTTCTGGTGCCGATGAGATCCGGAAAGGCAATCGGTTGAAGCAGAATCTGCCGAACGGTGTCTTGAATGTTGTCAGTAAGGCAGACTATACTGACAACGGGATCTGCCAAAACCGAGAATTTGCGTCCAGTTTGGTGAAGATTCTCGCTCTTGCTAAATGTCCTAGAGTATATTCTACAGATTGCATTTCGTGACGTTCACGAACTACGCATTCGTTGAGCTTCGCTAGCTCTACGCAGATCCTAACATCATCTTTCTTTGGCAGTACAACCATCAGTGCACACCAATCAGTAGGCTGTTCGATTCTCGTTATCACTCCCATTTCCTCCATCTTTCTGAGCTCTTTCTTTGTTTCAGCCATCAGTGGCAGAGGTACTCTTCTTGGTACGGTGATGGCGAAAGGCTGGGCATCTTCCTTCAAAGTTATTGTGTAAGGACCTTCCATCTTGCCTAGTCCTTCGAAGAAACCCGGGAACTCGGTTTGGTAATCATTTGCGCCTTCGACAGACTCAACTCTTCTGATCCGCTGGAGTGCCTCTATTGCTGGGTTGTCCTGCAATGACTTCTGTATCCCTCTGACAGCGTAAATGTTCTGGGTTACTGCCATTGTTTTTCCTCGAAGGACGGCTGTGAACATGCCTACCACTGTTTGCACGCTTTGGTTGCCAACACCAAAGAGTTTCTTGTCTGGTGGTTTGAGAGGACTGACATCTTGTAATTTATTGTACACTTCGTCTGGGATAACAGTTTCATCTGCCCCAGTGTCAATGCGAAACTGAATGTTTGATTTCCCCAATTGTAGTGCTATCAGTCATCGCTCGTCGCTTGTGTTATCTTTCACTGTGCCCATAAATGCGTTATCATCATTGCTGCAGTTGCGCACTGTTCCTATTTGTTTGCTGGACAGACAAACTGACTCAAAATGTCCCATTTTTGCGCATTTGTGACACTTCACGTCTCTCGCCGGACATTGCTGTTTAGGGTGTGATTCCTTGCCACATCGTCTGCATGCCTTCTGAGCGTGATGGGAAGTTGATTTGTACCATTTCGGCCTTGTTAGCCGAAAGACAACCTGTCGTTTGCCATGGTTACTACTTTTCGGTCTGGCATGTACCGCGTCAACATCAGTGTTGCCCTCTGACGGACTCCTTCGCACTACCATCTGCTGTTTTTTGTACGGTTTCTTTCTGGCGGGCCTTGTCTATAGCCTTTTTCAGAGTCAATGTTGCGTTAAGTTGTAGTTTTACGGACAGTTGTTCGTCTCTTGTCCCGACAACTAGTCTGTCCCTTTCAAGATCATCTCGTAACTCACCATATCCACTGTGGTCTACCAGTTTATAGAGTGACGTGATGAAGGAATCAATAGATTCACCAGACTCTTGTTTTCGTTGGTTGAACTTTGCCCTTTCGTATATCACGTTTCTGCTTCCGACGAAGTAGGTGTCTAGTTTCCCCTCAACAGTGCCATATGCCTGTATTTCTTCGTCAGTCAAACTGAGTGATGCTAATATGTCATCTGCTTCGTCGCCCATACCGTAGATAAGTGTTTACCTGGTCATTTTCGGGTTTCGCAGACATCCCCGATACTTGTCTAAACTGCTCGAATCTCCTGATCCATTTCGGCCATTCTTCTGGATTCCTACAGTCCATTGGCTGCGGCGATGCTATCTGATACGATGGATTTACAGCCATCGTCCACTTCTTGACACCATGTACTGTTTTCTATTCAGATGTATTCGAAACGGACACAGGTTCATGAAACACGTCTACGTTTATGGTGTCAGCCCACTGTTGGTTTTCCCATAGGCGACCATGT
Source organism: Paraescarpia echinospica (assembly GCA_020002185.1). Lineage (NCBI taxonomy): Eukaryota > Metazoa > Annelida > Polychaeta > Sabellida > Siboglinidae > Paraescarpia > Paraescarpia echinospica. Next base: position 38,563,989 of record CM034532.1, on the reverse strand, counting down.
TAACGTTTTGTCTGATTATAAGAAAACGTGTCCTATAAAATGTCTTAAACTTCTCACCTGCTGTTATCATCATATCATTGACATGCCGATAGATTTTAACAAAAATTGCATACTTCCAGCTCTCGTAAAATGCCTGTATGTGTGACACACGTCAATATTTACAAATGCCGGCAAAAATTACTCCGCAAACAGGTCACACAGGCAAATTGCTGACAAATATCCTTCCGCTTATTCATATCATCTAGAAATTCACCATTTTACAGTCAACACCTACTACAATCACACACGAAAATCTCCCTACTCAAATGCACTTATGTCAAAACATGTGAATTATAAAAAAAAAATCATTTCTCCAAAATACACTGCATTTTTCTTCGTGTGCAACATACAGGAAATCTAACTAGAACATGACCCCTTATTTCTCCGCTCTCTCTCCAAGCCGCCGTGTTCCCTCTCCGTTATTCTCCCCCACATATTTCATGAGGCTCTCGCCACAACCTCCTTTCTCAGGAGTGCTCGCTTACATTAACATTTCACTGTCCCAATTGGCCAGAGGTTACTAGCACATAGCCACAGTTCAGGTCTATGTTTACCATCGATTGTGCACACTCTACACAGCCACATTGTAGTCGCTGAGATAGGAAGGAGGTTTGCTGTCTTTTGCTGGATTTCGTCTTGGTCCAGGTTGATCAATAACCAGTGGATAGGCCGCAACTAGTTCGTCTGTTGGTTGATCCACAGGAACTTCAACATCGTCTGATACTTGAACATCGTCCGGTACCGCTTCAGATTTAAGGGCTACAGGAGTTGGTAGCAACTGTCGTCGATCTCGTTGCACAACACCCCTTCGTGTACGCACAATGTGTGAACATGGTGTCTGCGCTTGTGCTTGAACCGTTCCACGTCTGTCCAATTCTGTAATCCAGACATTTTCGCCTGGTCTCAGTGGTCGTAGATTAGCTACGCGATGACGCTGATCAAATGCTTTCTTTTCTTGCTCCTTGATCCCCTTTTGCTTGTTCTTCATCGTTTGGAAGAACGGCCATTTTGGTTTCAAAGACAATCATATCATTGGCATGACAGTTTTCGACCCATTAACAGTTCTGCTGGGCTATATCCGTTCCGCAAAGGTGTTGATCGATAAGCAAGTAATGTTGTTTACGGGTCATCACTTTTCTTCAACATCTCTTTGATGGTCTTCACAGCTCTCTCTGCCTGCCCATTGGCTTGCGGATACTTCGGACTGCTTGTGATGTGTGTGAATCCATACACTGCGGCGAAAGCACGGAATGTTTCTGCCGAGTACTGTGGCCTATTATTGGTAACGAGTTGTTCTGGTATACCATGTCTTGCAAATATGGATTTCATGTGGTTCACGATCGAAGGTGAGGTAGTGCTGCTCAGTTTGTCGATTTCCACAAATGCAGATAGGTAGTCTACCACGATGAAATAGTTTAACCCATTCAGTTCAAATAGGTCTGAGCCCATCTTTTGCCATGGATAATCTGGTATCTTTGATGGTATCATTGGCTCTACCCGGTTTAGTCTCTCTTTTGCGCACCTGTCACAACTCTCGACCAAGTCTTCAATCTGCTTGCTTAGACCCGGCCACCACACGGACTGTTTTGCTCGTTCTCTGCATTTTGTGAATCCTTGATGTCCTTCGTGGATCTTTGCGAGTATCTCTGGACGCATTGCTGTTGGGATCACCAGACGGCTACTTTTCAATAGCAACTCCTCTTGGATAGTAAGGTCTGCGCTGACTGGCAGGTAGACGTTCTCATCCGATTCTAACTTTGGCCTGTCAGACCACCCATGCACGGGGTAGTACTTTCGCCATGTTGCATCGTCATCTTGTGCTCGCTTGATTTCCTGAAGTCGCTTGTCGGTCATAGGAAGTGCGTCGATGACTGCGTTGACGTACGTTTGGCAGTCATCCTGGAAGCTCTTTTCATCTGCCTGTCAGCTTTCCATAATTGGAGACCGCGACAACGTGTCTGTAGTGATCAAGTCCTTCCCAGGGACGTGTGAGATGCTATAGCTGAAGCGCATCAGCCTCTTCCGGAATCGCTGTATTCTTGGTGGAAGTTCGTCAAGTGTCTTCTTTCCAAGAAGTGAGACGAGAGACTTGTGATCCGTCTTCTGTATGTGGAATGACGTGCCGACAAGGAAGTCGTTGTACCTCTCGCAAGCCCAAGTTGTTGCAAATGCTTCTTTCTCAATTTGAACAAATCGTTGTTCGACTGCCGACATTGCTCTTGAAGCATACGCGATTGGTCGTAGTTCGCCATCTGGTTGCCTCTGTAGCAGCACTGCTCCAAGGCCATACGAGGATGCATCTGCTGAGACAACTGTTTCTCTTCGTACATCATACAGTGTCAGTACTGGAGCTGACGTCAGATTGTCTTTCATCTGCATAAAGGCTTTCTGTTGTTCATGGCCCCACTTCCAGTCATTCTTCTTTCTCAGAAGATCTCGTGCTGGTTTTGTGCTGGCCGCTAGGGTTGATGTGAACTTTCCCATTTGATTGTACATTCCGAGAAATCGCCGTACACTGTTGACGTCTTTTGGCTCTGGCATGTTAAGAATTGCCTTGACCTTCTCAGGATCTGGGTTCACTCCAGATTCGTTTATGATCTGGCCTAAGAACTTCACTTCTGGAACAGAGAACTGACACTTATTCTCGTTCAACGTAACCTTGGCACCTTGGAGTCTTCTGAGAACAGCCTGGATGCGTTCATCGTGTTAAATTTGTGTATTGCCAAACACTAATATGTCATCCATATGACACAGCAATCCATCTATTCCTTCCAGAATTGTTACCATCCGTCGCTGGAAGTGTTCTGGTGCCGATGAGATCCGGAAAGGCAATCGGTTGAAGCAGAATCTGCCGAACGGTGTCTTGAATGTTGTCAGTAAGGCAGACTATACTGACAACGGGATCTGCCAAAATCGAGAATTTGCGTCCAGTTTGGTGAAGATTCTCGCTCTTGCTAACTGTCCTAGAGTATATTCTACAGATTGCATTTCGTGACGTTCACGAACTACGCATTCGTTGAGCTTCGCTAGCTCTACGCAGATCCTAACATCATCTTTCTTTGGCAGTACAACCATCAGTGCACACCAATCAGTAGGCTGTTCGATTCTCGTTATCACTCCCATTTCCTCCATCTTTCTGAGCTCTTTCTTTGTTTCAGCCATCAGTGGCAGAGGTACTCTTCTTGGTACGGTGATGGCGAAAGGCTGGGCATCTTCCTTCAAAGTTATTGTGTAAGGACCTTCCATCTTGCCTAGTCCTTCGAAGAAACCCGGGAACTCGGTTTGGTAATCATTTGCGCCTTCGACAGACTCAACTCTTCTGATCCGCTGCAGTGCCTGTATTGCTGGGTTGTCCTGGAATGACTTCTGTATCCCTCTGACAACGTAAATGTTCTGGGTTACTGCCATTGTTTTTCCTCGAAGGACGGCTGTGAACATGCCTACCACTGTTTGCACGCTTTGGTTGCCAACACCAAAGAGTTCCTTGTCTGGTGGTTTGAGAGGACTGACAACTTGTAATTTATTGTACAACTTCGTCTGGGATAACAGTTTCATCTGCCCCAGTGTAAATGCGAAACTGAATGTTTGATTTCCCCAATTGTAGTGCTATAAGTCATCGCTCGTCGCTTGGGTTATCTTTCACTTTGCCCATAAATGCGTTATCATCATTGCTGCAGTTGCGCACTGTTCCTATTTGTTTGCTGGACAGACAAACTGACGCAAAATGTCCCATTTTTGCGCATTTGTGACACTTCACGTCTCTCGCCGGACAGTGCTGTTTAGGGTGTGATTCCTTGCCACATCGTCTGCATGCCTTCTGAGCGTGATGTTAAGTTGATTTGTACCATTTCGGCCTTGTTAGCCGAAAGACAACCTGTGGTTTGCCATGGTTACTACTTTTCGGTCTGGCATGTACCGCGTCAACATCAGTGTTGCCCTCTGGCGGACTCCTTCGTACTACCGTCTGCTGTTTTTTGTACGGTTTCTTTCTGGCGGGCCTTGTCTATAGCCTTTTTCAGAGTCAATGTTGCGTCAAGTTGTAGTTTTACGGACAGTTGTTCGTCTCTTGTCCCGACAACTACTCTGTCCCTTACAAGATCATCTCGTAACTCACCATATCCACTGTGTTCTACCAGTTTATAGAGTGACGTGATGAAGGAATCAATAGATTCACCAGACTCTTGTTTTCGTTGGTTGAACTGTGCCCTTTCGTGTATCACGTTTCTGCTTCCGACGAAGTAGGTGTCTAGTTTCCCCTTAACTGTGCCATATGCCTATATTTCTTCGTCAGTCAAACTGAGTGATGCTAATATGTCATCTGCTTCGTCGCCCATACCGTAGATAAGTGTTTACCTGGTCATTTTCGGGTTTCGCAGACATCCCCGATACTTGTCTAAACTGCTCGAATCTCCTGATCCATTTCGGCCATTCTTCTGGATTCCTACAGTCCATTGGCTGCGGCGATGCTATCTGATGCGATGGATTTACAGCCATCGTCCACTTCTTGACACCATGTACTGTTTTCTATTCAGATGTATTCGAAACGGACACAGGTTCATGAAACACGTCTACGTTTATGGTGTCAGCCCACTGTTGGTTTTCCCATAGGCGACCATGTTAACGTTTTGTCTGATTATAAGAAAACGTGTCCTATAAAATGTCTTAAACTTCTCACCTGCTGTTATCATCATATCATTGACATGCCGATAGATTTTAACAAAAATTGCATACTTCCAGCTCTCGTAAAATGCCTGTATGTGTGACACACGTCAATATTTACAAATGCCGGCAAAAATTACTCCGCAAACAGGTCACACAGGCAAATTGCTGACAAATATCCTTCCGCTTATTCATATCATCTAAAAATTCACCATTTTACGGTCAACACCTACTACAATCACACACGAAAATCTCCCTACTCAAATGCACTTATGTCACAGCATGTGAATTTAAAAAAAAAAATCATTTCTCAAAAATACACTGCATTTTTCTTCGTGTGCAACATACAGGAAATCTAACTAGAACATGACCCCTTATTTCTCCGCTCTCTCCAAGCCGCCGTGTTCCCTCTCCGTTATTCTCCCCCACATATTTCATGAGGCTCTCGCCACATCCTCCTTTCTCAGGAGTGCTCGCTTACATTAACATTTCAATGTCCCAATTGGCCAGAGGTTACTAGCACATAGCCACAGTTCAGGTCTATGTTTACCATCGATTGTGTACACTCTACACAGCCACATTGTAGTCGCTGAGATAGGAAGGAGGTTTCCTGTCTTTTGCTGGATTTCGTCTTGGTCCACGTTGATCAATAACCAGTGGACAGGCCGCAACTAGTTCGTCTGTAGGTTGATCCACAGGAACTTCAACATCGTCTGATACTTGAACATCGTCCGGTACCGCTTCAGATTTAGGGGCTACAGGAGTTGGTAGCAACTGTCGTCGATTTCGTTGCACAACACCCCTTCGTGTACGCACAATGTGTTAACATGGTGTCTGCGCTTGTGCTTGAACCGTTCCACGTCTGTCCAATTCTTTAATCCAGACATTTTCGCCTGGTCTCAGTGGTCGTAGATTAGCTACGCGATGACGCTTATCAAATGCTTTCTTTTCTTGCTCCTTGATCCCCTTTTGCTTGTTCTTCATCGTTTGGAAGAACGGCCATTTTGGTTTCAAAGACAATCATATCATTGGCATGACAGTTTTCGACCCATCAACAGTTCTGCTGGGCTATATCCGTTCCGCAAAGGTGTTGATCGATAAGCAAGTAATGTTGTTTACGGGTCATCACTTTTCTTCAACATCTCTTTGATGGTCTTCACAGCTCTCTCTGCCTGCCCATTGGCTTGCGGATACTTCGGACTGCTTGTGATGTGTGTGAATCCATACACTGTGGCGAAAGCACGGAATGTTTCTGCCGAGTACTGTGGCCTATTATCGGTAACGAGTTGTTCTGGTATACCATGTCTTGCAAATATGGATTTCATGTGGTTCACGATCTAAGGTGAGGTAGTGTTGCTCAGTTTGTCGATTTCCGCAAATGCAGATAGGTAGTCTACCACGATGAAATAGTTTAACCCGTTCAGCTCAAATAGGTCTGAGACCATCTTTTGCCACGGATAATCAGGTATCTTGGATGGTATCATTGGCTCTACCCGGTTTAGTCTCTCTTTGGCGCACCTGTCACACCTCTCGACCAAGTCTTCAATCTGCTTGCTTAGACCCGGCCACCACACGAACTGTTTTGCTCGTTCTCTGCATTTTGTGATTCCTTGATGTCCTTCGTGGATCTTTGCGAGTATCTCTGGACGCATTGCTGTTGGGATCACCAGACGGCTACCTTTCAATAGCAAACCCTCCTGGATAGTAAGGTCTGATCTGACTGGCAGGTAGACGTTCTCATCCGATTCTAACTTTGGCCTGTCAGGCCACCCATGCACGGGGTAGTACTTTCGCCATGTTGCATCGTCATCTTGTGCTCGCTTGATTTCCTGCAGTCGCTTGTCGGTCATAGGAAGTGCGTCGATGACTGCGTTGACGTACGTTTGGCAGTCATCTTGGAAGCTCTTTTCATCTGCCTGTCAGCTTTCCATAATTGGAGACCGCGACAACGTGTCTGTAGTGATCAAGTCCTTCCCAGGGACGTGTGAGATGCTATAGCTGAAGCGCATCAGCCTCATCCGGAATCGCTGTATTCTGGGTGGAAGTTTGTCAAGTGACTTCTTTCCAAGAAGTGAGACGAGAGGCTTGTGATCCGTCTTCTGTATGTGGAATGACGTGCCGACAAGGAAGTCGTTGTACCTCTCGCAAGCCCAAGTTGTTGCAAATGCTTCTTTCTCAATTTGAGCATATCGTTGTTCGACTGCCGACATTGCTCTTGAAGCATACGCGATTGGTCGTAGTTCGCCATCTGGTTGCCTCTGTAGCAGCACTGCTCCAAGGCCATACGAGGATGCATCTGCTGAGACAAATGTTTCTCTTCGTACATCATACAGTGTCAGTACTGGAGCTGACGTCAGATTGTCTTTCATCTGCATAAAGGCTTTCTGTTGTTCATGGCCCCACTTCCAGTCATTCTTCTTTCTCAGAAGATCTCGTGCTGGTTTTGTGCTGGCCGCTAGGGCTGATGTGAACTTTCCCATTTGATTGTACATTCCGAGAAATCGCCGTACACTGTTGACGTCTGTTGGCTCTGGCATGTTAAGAATTGCCTTGACCTTCTCAGGATCTGGGTTCACTCCAGATTCGTTTATGATCTGGCCTAAGAACTTCACTTCTGGAACAGAGAACTGACACTTATTCTCGTTCAACGTGACCTTGGCACCTTGGCGTCTTCTGAGAACAGCCTGGATGCGTTCATCGTGTTAAATTTGTGTATTGCCAAACACTAGTATGTCATCCATATGACACAGCAATCCATCTATTCCTTCCAGAATTGTTACCATCCGTCGCTGGAAGTGTTCTGGTGCCGATGAGATCCGGAAAGGCAATCGATTGAAGCAGAATCTGCCGAACGGTGTCTTGAATGTTGTCAGTAAGGCAGACTATACTGACAACGGGATCTGCCAAAATCGAGAATTTGCGTCCAGTTTGGTGAAGATTCTCGCTCTTGCTAACTGTCCTAGAGTATATTCTACAGATTGCATTTCGTGACGTTCATGAACTACGCATTCGTTGAGCTTCGCTAGCTCTACGCAGATCCTAACATCATCTTTCTTTGGCAGTACAACCATCAGTGCACACCAATCAGTAGGCTGTTCGATTCTCGTTATCACTCCCATTTCCTCCATCTTTCTGAGCTCTTTCTTTGTTTCAGCCATCAGTGGCAGAAGTACTCTTCTTGGTACGGTGATGGCGAAAGGCTGGGCATCTTCCTTCAAAGTTATTGTGTAAGGACCTTCCATCTTGCCTAATCCTTCGAAGAAACCCGGGAACTCGGTTTGGTAGTCATTTGCGCCTTCGACAGACTCAACTCTTCTGATCCGCTGGAGTGCCTCTATTGCTGGGTTGTCCTGCAATGACTTCTGTATCCCTCTGACAACGTAAATGTTCTGGGATACTGCCATTGTTTTTCCTCGAAGGACGGCTGTGAACATGCCTACCACTGTTTGCACGCTTTGGTTGCCAACACCAAAGAGTTTCTTGTCTGGTGGTTTGAGAGGACTGACATCTTGTAATTAATTGTACACTTCGTCTGTGATAATAGTTTCATCTGCCCCAGTGTCAATGCGAAACTGAATGTTTGATTTCCCCAATTGTAGTGCTATCAGTCATCGCTCGTCGCTTGTGTTATCTTTCACTGTGCCCATAAATGCGTAATCATCATTGCTGCAGTTGCGCACTGTTCCTATTTGTTTGCTGGACAGACAAACTGACGCAAAATGTCCCATTTTTGCGCATTTGTGACACTTCACGTCTCTCGCCGGACAGTGCTGTTTAGGGTGTGATTCCTTGCCACATCGTCTGCATGCCTTCTGAGCGTGATGTTAAATTGATTTGTACCATTTCGGCCTTGTTAGCCGAAAGACAACCTGTGGTTTGCCATGGTTACTACTTTTCGGTCTGGCATGTACCGCGTCAACATCAGTGTTGCCCTCTGGCGGACTCCTTCGTACTACCGTCTGCTGTTTTTTGTACGGTTTCTTTCTGGCGGGCCTTGTCTATAGCCTTTTTCAGAGTCAATGTTGCGTCAAGTTGTAGTTTTACGGACAGTTGTTCGTCTCTTGTCCCGACAACTACTCTGTCCCTTACAAGATCATCTCGTAACTCACCATATCCACTGTGTTCTACCAGTTTATAGAGTGACGTGATGAAGGAATCAATAGATTCACCAGACTCTTGTTTTCGTTGGTTGAACTGTGCCCTTTCGTATATCACGTTTCTGCTTCCGACGAAGTAGGTGTCTAGTTTCCCCTTAACTGTGCCATATGCCTATATTTCTTCGTCAGTCAAACTGAGTGATGCTAATATGTCATCTGCTTCGTCGCCCATACCGTAGATAAGTGTTTACCTGGTCATTTTCGGGTTTCGCAGACATCCCCGATACTTGTCTAAACTGCTCGAATCTCATTATCCATTTCGGCCATTCTTCTGGATTCCTACAGTCCATTGGCTGCGGCGATTCTATCTGATACGATGGATTTACAGCCATCGTCCACTTCTTGACACCATGTACTGTTTTCTATTCAGATGTATTCGAAAAGGACACAGGTTCATGAAACACGTCTACGTTTATGGTGTCAGCCCACTGTTGGTTTTCCCATAGGCGACCATGTTAACGTTTTGTCTGATTATAAGAAAACGTGTCCTATAAAATGTCTTAAACTTCTCACCTGCTGTTATCATCATATCATTGACATGCCGATAGATTTTAACAAAAATTGCATACTTCCAGCTCTCGTAAAATGCCTGTATGTGTGACACACGTCAATATTTACAAATGCCGGCAAAAATTACTCCGCAAACAGGTCACACAGGCAAATTGCTGACAAATATCCTTCCGCTTATTCATATCATCTAAAAATTCACCATTTTACAGTCAACACCTACTACAATCACACACGAAAATCTCCCTACTCAAGTGCACTTATGTCACAGCATGTGAATTTAAAAAAAAAATCATTTCTCAAAAATACACTGCATTTTTCTTCGTGTGCAACATACAGGAAATCTAACTAGAACATGACCCCTTATTTCTCCGCTCTCTCCAAGCCGCCGTGTTCCCTCTCCGTTATTCTCCCCCACATATTTCATGAGGCTCTCGCCACATCCTCCTTTCTCAGGAGTGCTCGCTTACATTAACATTTCAATGTCCCAATTGGCCAGAGGTTACTAGCACATAGCCACAGTTCAGGTCTATGTTTACCATCGATTGTGTACACTCTACACAGCCACATTGTAGTCGCTGAGATAGGAAGGAGGTTTCCTGTCTTTTGCTGGATTTCGTCTTGGTCCAGGTTGATCAATAACCAGTGGACAGGCCGCAACTAGTTCGTCTGTAGGTTGATCCACAGGAACTTCAACATCGTCTGATACTTGAACATCGTCCGGTACCGCTTCAGATTTAGGGGCTACAGGAGTTGGTAGCAACTGTCGTCGATTTCGTTGCACAGCACCCCTTCGTGTACGCACAATGTGTTAACATGGTGTCTGCGCTTGTGCTTGAACCGTTCCACGTCTGTCCAATTCTTTAATCCAGACATTTTCGCCTGGTCTCAGTGGTCGTAGATTAGCTACGCGATGACGCTTATCAAATGCTTTCTTTTCTTGCTCCTTGATCCCCTTTTGCTTGTTCTTCATCGTTTGGAAGAACGGCCATTTTGGTTTCAAAGACAATCATATCATTGGCATGACAGTTTTCGACACATCAACAGTTCTGCTGGGCTATATACGTTCCGCAAAGGTGTTGATCGATAAGCAAGTAATGTTGTTTACGGGTCATCACTTTTCTTCAACATCTCTTTGATGGTCTTCACAGCTCTCTCTGCCTGCCCATTGGCTTGCGGATACTTCGGACTGCTTGTGATGTGTGTGAATCCATACACTGTGGCGAAAGCACGGAATGTTTCTGCCGAGTACTGTGGCCTATTATCGGTAACGAGTTGTTCTGGTATACCATGTCTTGCAAATATGGATTTCATGTGGTTCACGATCTAAGGTGAGGTAGTGCTGCTCAGTTTGTCGATTTCCGCAAATGCAGATAGGTAGTCTACCACGATGAAATAGTTTAACCCATTCAGTTCAAATAGGTCTGAGCCCATCTTTTGCCATTGATAATCTGGTATCTTTGATGGTATCATTGGCTCTACCCGGTTTAGTCTCTCTTTTGCGCACCTGTCACACCTCTCGACCAAGTCTTCAATCTGCTTGCTTAGACCCGGCCACCACACGGACTGTTTTGCTCGTTCTCTGCATTTTGTGATTCCTTGATGTCCTTCGTGGATCTTTGCGAGTATCTCTGGAAGCATTGCTGTTGGGATCACCAGACGGCTACCTTTCAATAGCAAACCCTCCTGGATAGTAAGGTCTGCGCTGACTGGCAGGTAGACGTTCTCATCCGATTCTAACTTTGGCCTGTCAGGCCACCCATGCACGGGGTAGTACTTTCGCCATGTTGCATCGTCATCTTGTGCTCGCTTGATTTCCTGCAGTCGCTTGTCGGTCATAGGAAGTGCGTCGATGACTGCGTTGACGTACGTTTGGCAGTCATCTTGGAAGCTCTTTTCATCTGCCTGTCAGCTTTCCATAATTGGAGACCGCGACAACGTGTCTGTAGTGATCAAGTCCTTCCCAGGGACGTGTGAGATGCTATAGCTGAAGCGCATCAGCCTCATCCGGAATCGCTGTATTCTTGGTGGAAGTTTGTCAAGTGTCTTCTTTCCAAGAAGTGAGACGAGAGGCTTGTGATCCGTCTTCTGTATGTGGAATGACGTGCCGACAAGGAAGTCGTTGTACCTCTCGCAAGCCCAAGTTGTTGCAAATGCTTCTTTCTCAATTTGAGCATATCGTTGTTCGACTACCGACATTGCTCTTGAAGCATACGCGATTGGTCGTAGTTCGCCATCTGGTTGCCTCTGTAGCAACACTGCTCCAAGGCCATACGAGGATGCATCTGCTGAGACAACTGTTTCTCTTCGTACATCATACAGTGTCAGTACTGGAGCTGACGTCAGATTGTCTTTCATCTGCATAAAGGCTTTCTGTTGTTCATGGCCCCACTTCCAGTCATTCTTCTTTCTCAGAAGATCTCGTGCTGGTTTTGTGCTGGCCGCTAGGGCTGATGTGAACTTTCCCATTTGATTGTACATTCCGAGAAATCGCCGTACACTGTTGACGTCTGTTGGCTCTAGCATGTTAAGAATTGCCTTGACCTTCTCAGGATCTGGGTTCACTCCAGATTCGTTTATGATCTGGCCTAAGAACTTCACTTCTGGAACAGAGAACTGACACTTATTCTCGTTCAACGTGACCTTGGCACCTTGGCGTCTTCTGAGAACAGCCTGGATGCGTTCATCGTGTTAAATTTGTGTATTGCCAAACACTAGTATGTCATCCATATGACACAGCAATCCATCTATTCCTTCCAGAATTGTTACCATCCGTCGCTGGAAGTGTTCTGGTGCCGATGAGATCCGGAAAGGCAATCGGTTGAAGCAGAATCTGCCGAACGGTGTATTGAATGTTGTCAGTAAGGCAGACTATACTGACAACGGGATCTGCCAAAATCCAGAATTTGCGTCCAGTTTGGTGAAGATTCTCGCTCTTGCTAACTGTCCTAGAGTATATTCTACAGATTGCATTTCGTGACGTTCACGAACTACGCATTCGTTGAGCTTCGCTAGCTCTACGCAGATCCTAACATCATCTTTATTTGGCAGTACAACCATCAGTGCACACCAATCAGTAGGCTGTTCGATTCTCGTTATCACTCCCATTTCCTCCATCTTTCTCAGCTCTTTCTTTGTTTCAGCCATCAGTGGCAGAGTTACTCTTCTTGGTACGGTGATGGCGAAAGGCTGGGCATCTTCCTTCAAAGTTATTGTGTAAGGACCTTCCATCTTGCCTAGTCCTTCGAAGAAACCCGGTAACTCGGTTTGGTAGTCATTTGCGCCTTCGACAGACTCAACTCTTCTGATCCGCTGGAGTGCCTCTATTGCTGGGATGTCCTGCAATGACTTCTGTATCCCTCTGACAACGTAAATGTTCTGGGTTACTGCCATTGTTTTTCCTCGAAGGACGGCTGTGAACATGCCTACCACTGTTTGCACGCTTTGGTTGCCAACACCAAAGAGTTTCTTGTCTGGTGGTTTGAGAGGACTGACATCTTGTAATTTATAGTACACTTCGTCTGGGATAACAGTTTCATCTGCCCCAGTGTCAATGCGAAACTGAATGTTTGATTTCCCCAATTGTAGTGCTATCAGTCATCGCTCGTCGCTTGTGTAATCTTTCACTGTGCCCATAAATGCGTAATCATCATTGCTGCAGTTGCGCACTGTTCCTATTTGTTTGCTGGACAGACAAACTGACGCAAAATGTCCCATTTTTGCGCATTTGTGACACTTCACGTCTCTCGCCGGACAGTGCTGTTTAGGGTGTGATTCCTTGCCACATCGTCTGCATGCCTTCTGAGCGTGATGGGAAGTTGATTTGTACCATTTCGGCCTTGTTAGCCGAAAGACAACCTGTGGTTTGCCATGGTTACTACTTTTCGGTCTGGCATGTACCGCGTCAACATCAGTGTTGCCGTCTGGCGGACTCCTTCGTACTACCGTCTGCTGTTTTTTGTACGGTTTCTTTCTGGCGGGCCTTGTCTATAGCCTTTTTCAGAGTCAATGTTGCGTCAAGTTGTAATTTTACGGACAGTTGTTCGTCTCTTGTCTCGACAACTAATATGTCCCTTACAAGATCATCTCGTAACTCACCATAGCCACTGTGTTCTACCAGTTTGTAGAGTGACGTGATGAAGGAATCAGTAGATTCACCAGACTCTTGTTTTCGCTGGTTGAACTTTGCCCTTTCGTATATCAAGTTTCTGCTTCCGACGAAGTAGGTGTCTAGTTTCCCCTTAACAGTGCCATATGCCTGTATTTCTTCGTCAGTCAAACTGAGTGATGCTAATATGTCATCTGCTTCGTCGCCCATACCGTAGATAAGTGTTTACCTGGTCATTTTCGGGTTTCGCAGACATCCCCGATGCTTGTCTAAACCGCTCGAATCTCCTGATTCATTTCGGCCATTCTTCTGGATTCCTACAGTCCATTGGCTGCGGCGGTGCTATCTGATACGATGGATTTACAGCCATCGTCCACTTCTTGACACCATGTACAGTTTTCTATTCAGATGTATTCGAAACGGACACAGGTTCATGAAACACGTCTACGTTTATGGGGTCAGCCCACTGTTGGTTTTCCCATAGGCGACAATGTTAACGTTTTGTCTGATTATAAGAAAACGTGACCTGTAAAATGTCTTAAACTTCTCACCTGCTGTTATCATCATATCATTGACATGCCGATAGATTTTAACAAAAATTGCGTACTTCCAGCTCTCGTAAAATGCCTGTATGTGTGACACCCGTCAATATTTACAAATGCTGGCAAAAATTACTCCGCAAACAGGTCACACAGGCAAATTGCTGTCAAATATCCTTCCGCTTATTCATATCATCTAGAAATACACCATTTTACAGTCAACACCTTCACCAATCACACATGAGAATCTCCCTACTCAAATGCACTTATGTCACAGCATGTGAATTTTGTAACAAAATCATTTCTCAAAAACACACTGCATTTTTCTTCGTGTGCAACATACAGGAAATCTAACTAGAACATGACCCCTTATTTCTCCGCTCTCTCCAAGCCGCCGTGTTCCCTCTCCGTTATTCTCCCCCACATATTTCATGAGGCTCTCGCCACATCCTCCTTTCTCAGGAGTGCTCGCTTACATTAACATTTCACTGTCCCAATTGGCCAGAGGTTACTAGCACATAGCCACAGTTCAGGTCTATGTTTACCATCGATTGTGTACACTCTACACAGCCACATTGTAGTCGCTGAGATAGGAAGGAGGTTTCCTGTCTTTTGCTGGATTTCGTCTTGGTCCAGGTTGATCAATAACCAGTGGATAGGCCTCAACTGGTTCGTCTGTAGGTTGATCCACAGGAACTTCAACATCGTCTGATACTTGAACATCGTCCGGTACCGCTTCAGATTTAGGGGCTACAGGAGTTGGTAGCAACTGTCGTCGATTTCGTTCCACAACACCCCTTCGTGTACGCACAATGTGTGAACATGGTGTCTGCGCTTGTGCTTGAACCGTTCCACGTCTGTCCAATTCTTTAATCCAGACATTTTCGCCTGGTCTCAGAGGTCGTAGATTAGCTACGCGATGACGCTTATCAAATGCTTTCTTTTCTTGCTCCTTGATCCCCTTTTGCTTGTTCTTCATCGTTTGGAAGAACGGCCATTTTGGTTTCAAAGACAATCATATCATTGGCATGACAGTTTTCGACCCATCAACAGTTCTGCTGGGCTATACCCATTCCGCAAAGGTGTTGATCGATAAGCAAGTAATGTTGTTTACGGGTCATCACTTTTCTTCAACATCTCTTTGATGGTCTTCACAGCTCTCTCTGCCTGTCCATTGGATTGCGGATACTTCGGACTGCTTGTGATGTGTGTGAATTCATACTCTGTGGCGAAAGCACGGAATGTTTCTGACGAGTACTGTGGCCTATTATCGGTAACGAGTTGTTCTGGTATACCATGTCTAGCAAATATGGATTTCATGTGGTTCACGATCGAAGGTGAGGTAGAGCTGCTCAGTTTGTCGATTTCCACAAATGCAGATAGGTAGTCTACCACGATGAAATAGTTTAACCCATTCAGTTCAAATAGGTCTGAGCCCATCTTTTGCCATAGATAATCTGGTATCTTTGATGGTATCATTGGCTCTACCCGGTTTAGTCTCTCTTTTGCGCACCTGTCACACCTCTCGACCAAGTCTTCAATCTGCTTGCTTAGACCCGGCCACCACACGGACTGTTTTGCTCGTTCTCTGCATTTTGTGATTCCTTGATGTCCTTCGTGGATCTTTGCGAGTATCTCTGGACGCATTGCTGTTGGGATCACCAGACGGCTACCTTTCAATAGCAACCCCTCCTGGATAGTAAGGTATGCGCTGACTGGCAGGTAGACGTTCTCATCCGATTCTAACTTTGGCCTGTCAGGCCACCCATGCACGGGGTAGTACTTTCGCCATGTTGCATCGTCATCTTGTGCTCGCTTGATTTCCTGCAGTCGCTTGTCGGTCATAGGAAGTGCGTCGATGACTGCGTTGACGTACGTTTGGCAGTCATCTTGGAAGCTCTTTTCATCTGCCTGCCAGCTTTCCATAATTGGAGACCGCGACAACGTGTCTGTAGTGAACAAGTCCTTCCCAGGGACGTGTGAGATGCTATAGCTGAAGCGAATCAGCCTCATCCGGAATCGCTGTATTCTTGGTGGAAGTTCGTCAAGTGTCTTCTTTCCAAGAAGTGAGACGAGAGGCTTGTGATCCGTCTTCTGTATGTGGAATGACGTGCCGACATGGAAGTCGTTGTACCTCTCGCAAGCCCAAGTTGTTGCAAATGCTTCTTTCTCAATTTGAGCATATCGTTGTTCGACTGCCGACATTGCTCTTGAAGCATTCGCGATTGGTCGTAGTTCGCCATCTGGTTGCCTCTGTAGTAGCACTGCTCCAAGGCCATACGAGGATGCATCTGCTGAGACAACTGTTTCTCTTATTACATCATACAGTGTCAGTACTGCAGCTGACGTCAGATTGTCTTTCATCTGCATAAAGGCTTTCTGTTGTTCATGGCCCCACTTCCAGTCATTCTTCTTTCTCAGAAGATCTCGTGCTGGTTTTGTGCTGGCCGCTAGGGTTGATGTGAAATTTCCCATTTGATTGTACATTCCGAGAAATCGCCGTACACTGTTGACGTCTGTTGGCTCTGGCATGTTCAGAATTGCCTTGACCTTCTCAGGATCTGGGTTCACTCCAGATTCGTTTATGATCTGGCCTAAGAACTTCATTTCTGGAACAGAGAACTGACACTTATTCTCGTTCAACGTGACCTTGGCACCTTGGAGTCTTCTGAGAACAGCCTGGATGCGTTCATCGTGTTAAATTTGTGTATTGCCAAACACTAGTATGTCATCCATATGACACAGCAATCCATATATTCCTTCCAGAATTGTTACCATCCGTCGCTGGAAGTGTTCTGGTGCCGATGAGATCCGGAAAGGCAATCGGTTGAATCAGAATCTGCCGAACGGTGTCTTGAATGTTGTCAGTAAGGCAGACTATACTGACAACGGGATCTGCCAAAATCCAGAATTTGCGTCCAGTTTGGTGAAGATTCTCGCTCTTGCTAACTGTCCTAGAGTATATTCTACAGATTGCATTTCGTGACGTTCACGAACTACGCATTCGTTGAGCTTCGCTAGCTCTACGCAGATCCTAACATCATCTTTCTTTGGCAGTACATCCATCAGTGCACACCAATCAGTAGGCTGTTCGATTCTCGTTATCACTCCCATTTCCTCCATCTTTCTGAGCTCTTTCTTTGTTTCAGCCATCAGTGGCAGAGGTACTCTTCTTGGTACGGTGATGGCGAAAGGCTGGGCATCTTCCTTCAAAGTTATTGTGCAAGGACCTTCCATATTGCATAGTCCTTCGAAGAAACCCGGGAACTCGTTTTGGTAGTCATTTGCGCCTTCGACAGACTCAACTCTTCTGATCCGCTGGAGTGCCTCTATTGCTGGGATGTCCTGCAATGACTTCTGTATCCCTCTGACAACGTAAATGTTCTGGGTTACTGCCATTGTTTTTCCTCGAAGGACGGCTGTGAACATGCCTACCACTGTTTGCACGCTTTGGTTGCCAACACCAAAGAGTTTCTTGTCTGGTGGTTTGAGAGGACTGACATCTTGTAATTTATTGTACACTTCGTCTGGGATAACAGTTTCATCTGCCCCAGTGTCAATGCGAATCTGAATGTTTGATTTCCCCAATTGTAGTGCTATCAGTCATCGCTCGTCGCTTGTGTTATCTTTCACTGTGCCCATAAATGCGTAATCATCATTGCTGCAGTTGCGCACTGTTCCTATTTGTTTGCTGGACAGACAAACTGACGCAAAATGTCCCATTTTTGCGCATTTGTGACACTTCACGTCTCTCGCCGGACAGTGCTGTTTAGGGTGTGATTCCTTGCCACATCGTCTGCATGCCTTCTGAGCGTGATGGGAAGTTGATTTGTACCATTTCGGCCTTGTTAGCCGAAAGACAACCTGTGGTTTGCCATGGTTACTACTTTTCGGTCTGGCATGTACCGCGTCAACATCAGTGTTGCCCTCTGGCGGACTCCTTCGTACTACCGTCTGCTGTTTTTTGTACGGTTTCTTTCTGGCGGGCCTTGTCTATAGCCTTTTTCAGAGTAAATGTTGCGTCAAGTTGTAATTTTACGGACAGTTGTTCGTCTCTTGTCTCGACAACTAGTATGTCCCTTACCAGATCATCTCGTAACTCACCATAGCCACTGTGTTCTACCAGTTTGTAGAGTGACGTGATGAAGGAATCAATAGATTCACCAGACTCTTGTTTTCGCTGGTTGAACTTTGCCCTTTCGTATATCACGTTTCTGCTTCCGACGAAGTAGGTGTCTAGTTTCCCCTTAACAGTGCCATATGCCTGTATTTCTTCGTCAGTCAAACTGAGTGATGCTAATATGTCATCTGCTTCGTCGCCCATACCGTAGATAAGTGTTTACCTGGTCATTTTCGGGTTTCGCAGACATCCCCGATGCTTGTCTAAACCGCTCGAATCTCCTGATTCATTTCGGCCATTCTTCTGGATTCCTACAGTCCATTGGCTGCGGCGGTGCTATCTGATACGATGGATTTACAGCCATCGTCCACTTCTTGACACCATGTACTGTTTTCTATTCAGATGTATTCGAAACGGACACAGGTTCATGAAACACGTCTACGTTTATGGGGTCAGCCCACTGTTGGTTTTCCCATAGGCGACAATGTTAACGTTTTGTCTGATTATAAGAAAACGTAACCTATAAAATGTCTTAAACTTCTCACCTGCTGTTACCATCATCTCGTTGACATGCCGATAGATTTTAACAAAAATTGCATACATCCAGCTCTCGTAAAATGCCTGTATGTGTGACACCCGTCAATATTTACATTTGCTGGCAAAAATTACTCCGCAAACAGGTCACACAGGCAAATTGCTGTCAAATATCCTTCCGCTTATTCATATCATCTAGTAATCCACCATTTTACAGTCAACACCTTCAACAATCACACATGAGAATCTCCCTACTCAAATGCACTTATGTCACAGCATGTGAATTTTGTAACAAAATCATTTCTCAAAAACACACTGCATTTTTCTTCGTGTGAACATACAGGAAATCTAACTAGAACATGACCCCTTATTTCTCCGCTCTCTCCATGCCGCCGTGTTCCCTCTCCGTTATTCTCCCCCACATATTTCATGAGGCTCTCGCCACATCCTCCTTTCTCAGGAGTGCTCGCTTACATTAACATTTCACTGTCCCAATTGGCCAGAGGTTACTAGCCCATAGCCACAGTTCAGGTCTATGTTTACCATCGATTGTGTACACTATACACAGCCACATTGTAGTCGCTGAGATAGGAAGGAGGTTTCCTGTCTTTTGCTGGATTTCGTCTTGGTCCATGTTGATCAATAACCAGTGGATAGGCCCAACTGGTTGGTCTGTAGGTTGATCCACTGGAACTTCAACATCGTCTGATACTTGAACATCGTCCGGTATCGCTTCAGATTTAGGGGCTACAGGAGTTGGTAGCAACTGTCGTCGATTTCGTTGCACAACACCCCTTCGTGTACGCACAATGTGTGAACATGGTGTCTGCGCTTGTGCTTGAACCGTTCCACGTCTGTCCAATTCTTTAATCCATACATTTTCGCCTGGTCTCAGTGGTCGTAGATTAGCTACGCGATTACGCTTATCAAATGCTTTCTTTTCTTGCTCCTTGATCCCCTTTTGCTTGTTCTTCATCGTTTGGAAGAACGGCCATTTTGGTTTCAAAGACAATCATATCATTGGCATGACAGTTTTCGACCCATCAACAGTTCTGCTGGGCTATATCCGTTCCGCAAAGGTGTTGATCGATAAGCAAGTAATGTTGTTTACGGGTCATCACTTTTCTTCAACATCTCTTTGATGGTCTTCACAGCTCTCTCTGCCTGTCCATTGGCTTGCGGATACTTCGGACTGCTTGTGATGTGTGTGAATCCATACTCTGTGGCGAAAGCACGGAATGTTTCTGCCGAGTACTGTGGCCTATTATCGGTAACGAGTTGTTCTGGTATACCATGTCTTGCAAATATGGATTTCATGTGGTTCACGATCGAAGGTGAGGTAGTGCTGCTGAGTTTGTCGATTTCCACAAATGCAGATAGGTAGTCTACCACGATGAAATAGTTTAACCCATTCAGTTCAAATAGGTCTGAGCCCATTTTTTGCCATAGATAATCTGGTATCTTTGATGGTATCATTGGTTTAGTGTCTCTTTTGCGCACCTGTCACACCTCTCGACCAAGTCTTCAATCTGCTTGCATAGACCCGGCCACCACACGGACTGTTTTGCTCGTTCTCTGCATTTTGTGATTCCTTGATGTCCTTCGTGGATCTTTGCGAGTATCTCTGGACGCATTGCTGCTGGGATCACTAGACGGCTACCTTTCAATAGCAACCCCTCCTGGATAGTAAGGTCTGCGCTGACTGGCAGGTAGACGTTCTCATCCGATTCTAACTTTGGCCTGTCAGGCCACCCATGCACGGGGTAGTACTTTCGCCATGTTGCATCGTCATCTTGTGCTCGCTTGATTTCCTGCAGTCGCTTGTCGGTCATAGGAAGTGCGTCGATGACTGCGTTGACGTACGTTTGGCAGTCATCTTGGAAGCTCTTTTCTTCTGCCTGTTAGCATCCATAATTGGAGCCCGCGACAACGTGTCTGTAGTGATCAAGTCCTTCCCAGGGACGTGTGAGATGCTATAGCTGAAACGCATCAGCCTCATCCGGAATCGCTGTATTCTTGGTGAAAGTTCGTCAAGTGTCTTCTTTCGAAGAAGTGAGACGAGAGGCTTGTGATCCGTCTTCTGTATGTGGAATGACGTGCCGACATTGAAGTCGTTGTACCTCTCGCAAGCCCAAGTTGTGGCAAATGCTTCTTTCTCAATTTGAGCATATCGTTGTTCGACTGCCGACATTGCTCTTGAAGCATACGCGATTGGTCGTAGTTCGCCATCTGGTTGCCTCTGTAGGCAGCACTGCTCCAAGGCCATACGAGGATGCATCTGCTGAGACAACTGTTTCCCTTCGTACATCATACAGTGTCAATACTGGAGCTGACGTCAGATTGTCTTTCATCTGCATAAAGGCTTTCTGTTGTTCATGGCCCCACTTCCAGTCATTCTTCTTTCTCAGAAGATCTCGTGCTGGTTTTGTGCTGGCCGCTAGGGTTGATGTGAACTTTCCCATTTGATTGTACATTCCGAGAAATCGCCGTACACTGTTGACGTCTGTTGGCTCAGGCATGTTCAGAATTGCCTTGACCTTCTCAGGATCTGGGTTCACTCCAGATTCGTTTACGATCTGGCCTAAGAACTTCACTTCTGGAACAGAGAACTTACACTTATTCTCGTTCAACGTGACCTTGGCACCTTGGAGTCTTCTGAGAACAGCCTGGATGCGTTCATCTTGTTAAATTTGTGTATTGCCAAACACTAGTATGTCATCCATATGACACAGCAATCCATCTATTCCTTCCAGAATTGTTACCATCCGTCGCTGGAAGTGTTCTGGTGCCGATGAGATCCGGAAAGGCAATCGGTTGAAGCAGAATCTGCCGAACGGTGTCTTGAATGTTGTCAGTAAGGCAGACGATACTGACAACGGGATCTGCCAAAATCCAGAATTTGCGTCCAGTTTGGTGAAGATTCTCGCTCTTGCTAACTGTCCTAGAGTATATTCTACAGATTGCATTTCGTGACGTTCACGAACTACGCATTCGTTGAGCTTCGCTAGCTCTACGCAGATCCTAACAACATCTTTCTTTGGCAGTACAACCATCAGTGCACACCAATCAGTAGGCTGTTCGATTCTCGTTATCACTCCCATTTCCTCCATCTTTCTGAGCTCTTTCTTTGTTTCAGCCATCAGTGGCAGAGGTACTCTTCTTGGTACGGTGATGGCGAAAGGCTGGGCATCTTCCTTCAAAGTTATTGTGTAAGGACCTTCCATCTTGCCTAGTCCTTCGAAGAAACCCGGGAACTCGGTTTGGTAGTCATTTGCGCCTTCGACACACTCAACTCTTCTCATCCGCTGGAGTGCCTATGTTGAAGGGTTGTCCTGCAATGACTTCTGTATCCCTCTGACAACGTAAATGTTCTGGGTTACTGCCATTGTTTTTCCTCGAAGGACGGCTGTGAACATGCCTACCACTGTTTCCACGCTTTGGTTGCCAACACCAAAGAGTTTCTTGTCTGGTGGTTTGAGAGGACTGACATCTTGTAATTTATTGTACACTTCGTCTGGGATAACAGTTTCATCTGCCCGAGTGTCAGTGCGAAACTGAATGTTTGATTTCCCCAATTGTAGTGCTATCAGTCATCGCTCGTCGCTTGTGTTATCTTTCACTGTGCCCATAAATGCGTAATCATCATTGCTGCAGTTGCGCACTGTTCCTATTTGTTTGCTGGACAGGCAAACTGACGCAAAATGTCACATTTTTGCGCATTTGTGACACTTCACGTCTCTCGCCGGACAGTGCTGTTTAGGGTGTGATTCCTTGCCACATCGTCTGCATGCCTTCTGAGCGTGATGGGAAGTTGATTTGTACCATTTCGGCCTTGTTAGCCGAAAGACAACCTGTAGTTTGCCATGGTTACTATTTTTCGGTCTGGCATGTACCGCGTCAACATCAGTGTTGCCCTCTGGCGGACTCCTTCGTACTACCGTCTGCTGTTTTTTGTACGGTTTCTTTCTGGCGGGCCTTGTCTATAGCCTTTTTCAGAGTCAATGTTGCGTCAAGTTGTAGTTTTACGGACAGTTGTTCGTCTCTTGTCCCGACAACTAGTCTGTCCCTTACAAGATCATCTCGTAACTCACCATAGCCACTGTGTTCTACCAGTTTGTAGAGTGACGTGATGAAGGAATCAATAGATTCACCAGACTCTTGTTTTCGCTGGTTGAACTTTGCCCTTTCGTATATCACGTTTCTGCTTCCGACGAAGTAGGTGTCTAGTTTCCCCTTAACAGTGCCATATGCCTGTATTTCTTCGTCAGTCAAACTGAGTGATGCTAATATGTCATCTGCTTCGTCGCCCATACCGTAGATAAGTGTTTACCTGGTCATTTTCGGGTTTCGCAGACATCCCCGATGCTTGTCTAAACCGCTCGAATCTCCTGATTCATTTCGGCCATTCTTCTGGATTCCTACAGTCCATTGGCTGCGGCGGTGCTATCTGATACGATGGATTTACAGCCATCGTCCACTTATTGACACCATGTACTGTTTTCTATTCAGATGTATTCGAAAAGGACACAGGTTCATGAAACACGTCTACGTTTATGGGGTCAGCCCACTGTTGGTTTTCCCATAGGCGACAATGTTAACGTTTTGTCTGATTATAAGAAAACGTGACCTGTAAAATGTCTTAAACTTCTCACCAGCTGTTACCATCATCTCGTTGACATGCCGATAGATTTTAACAAAAATTGCATACTTCCAGCTCTCGTAAAATGCCTGTATGTGTGACACCCGTCAATATTTACAAATGCTGGCAAAAATTACTCCGCAAACAGGTCACACTGGCAAACTGCTGTCAAATATCCTTCCGCTTATTCATATCATCTAGAAATCCACCATTTTACTGTCAACACCTTCATCAATCACACTACTCAAATGCACTTATGTCACAGCATGTGAATTTTGTAACAAAATCATTTCTCAAAAACACACTGCATTTTTCTTCGTGTGCAACATACAGGAAATCTAACTAGAACATGACCCCTTATTTCTCCGCTCTCTCCAAGCCGCCGTGTTCCCTCTCCGTTATTCTCCCCCACATATTTCATGAGGCTCTCGCCACATCCTCCTTTCTCAGGAGTGCTCGCTTACATTAACATTTCACTGTCCCAATTGGCCAGAGGTTACTAGCACATAGCCACAGTTCAGGTCTATGTTTACCATCGATTGTGTACACTCTACACAGCCACATTGTAGTCGCTGAGATAGGAAGGAGGTTTCCTGTCTTTTGCTGGATTTCGTCTTGGTCCAGGTTGATCAATAACCAGTGGATAGGCCGCAACTAGTTCGTCTGTAGGTTGATCCACAGGAACTTCAACATCGTCTGATACTTGAACATCGTCCGGTACCGCTTCAGATTTAGGGGCTACAGGAGTTGGTAGCAACTGTCGTCGATTTCGTTGCACAACACCCCTTCGTGTACGCACAATGTGTGAACATGGTGTCTGCGCTTGTGCTTGAACCGTTCCACGTCTGTCCAATTCTTTAATCCATACATTTTCGCCTGGTCTCAGTGGTCGTAGATTAGCTACGCGATGACGCTTATCAAATGCTTTCTTTTCTTGCTCCTTGATCCCCTTTTGCTTGTTCTTCATCGTTTGGAAGAACGGCCATTTTGGTTTCAAAGACAATCATATCATTGGCATGACAGTTTTCGACCCATCAACAGTTCTGCTGGGCTATATCCGTTCCGCAAAGGTGTTGATCGATAAGGAAGTAATGTTGTTTACGGGTCATCACTTTTCTTCAACATCTCTTTGATGGTCTTCACAGCTCTCTCTCTCTCTGCCTGTCCATTGGCTTGCGGATACTTCGGACTGCTTGTGATGTGTGTGAATCCATACTCTGTGGCGAAAGCACGGAATGTTTCTGCCGAGTACTGTGGCCTATTATCGGTAACGAGTAGTTCTGGTATACCATGTCTTGGAAATATGGATTTCATGTGGTTCACAATCGAAGGTGAGGTAGTGCTGCTCAGTTTGTCGATTTCCACAAATGCAGATAGGTAGTCTACCACGATGAAATAGTTTAACCCATTCAGTTCAAATAGGTCTGAGCCCATCTTTTGAAATAGATAATCTGGTATCTTTGATGGTATCATTGTTTTAGTCTCTCTTTTGCGCACCTGTCACACCTCTCGACCAAGTCTTCAATCTGCTTGCTTAGACCCGGCCACCACACGGACTGTTTTGCTCGTTCTCTGCATTTTGTGATTCCTTGATGTCCTTCGTGGATCTTTGCGAGTATCTCTGGACGCATTGCTGTTGGGATCACCAGACGGCTACCTTTCAATAGCAACCCCTCCTGGATAGTAAGGTCTGCGCTGACTGGCAGGTAGACGTTCTCATCCGATTCTAACTTTGGCCTGTCAGGCCACCCATGCACGGGGTAGTACTTTCGACATGTTGCATCGTCATCTTGTGCTCGCTTGATTTCCTGCAGTCGCTTGTCGGTCATAGGAAGTGCGTCGATGACTGTGTTGACGTACGTTTGGCAGTCATCTTGCAAGCTTCTGTCATCTGCCTGTGAGCTTTCCGTAACTGGAGCCCGCGTCAACGTGTCTGCGGTAATCAAGTCCTTCCCAGGGACGTGTGAGATGCTATAGCTGAAGCGCATCAGACTCATCCGGAATCGCTGTATTCTTGGTGGAAGTTCGTCAAGTGTCTTCTTTCCAAGAAGTGAGACGAGAGGCTTGTGATCCGTCTGTATGTGGAATGACGTGCCGACAAGGAAGTCGTTGTACCTCTCGCAAACCCATGTTGTTGCTAATGCTTCTTTCTCAATTTGAGCATATCGTTGTTCGACTGCCGATATTGCTCTTGAAGCATACGCGATTGGTCGTAGTTCGCCATCTGGTTGCCTCTGTAGCAGCACTGCTCCAAGGCCATACGAGGATGCATCTGCTGAGACAACTGTTTCTCTTCGTACATCATACAGTGTCAGTACTGGAGCTGACGTCAGATTGTCTTTCATCTGCATAAAGGCTTTCTGTTGTTCATGGCCCCACTTCCAGTCATTCTTCTTTCTCAGAAGATCTCGTATTGGTTTTGTGCTGGCCGCTAGGGTTGCCGTGAACTTTCCCATTTGATTGGCCATTCCGAGAAATCGTCGTACACTGCTCACGTCTGTTGGCTCTGGCATGTTCAGAATTGCCTTGACCTTCTCAGGATCTGGGTTCACTCCGGATTCGTTTATGATCTGGCCTAAGAACTTCACTTCTGGAACAGAGAACTGACACTTATTCTCGTTCAAAGTGACCTTGGCGCCTTGGAGTCTTCTGAGAACTGCCTCGATGCGTTTATCGTGTTGACGTTGTGTATTGCGAAAGACTAGTATGTCATCCATATGACACAGCACTACATCTATGCCTTCCAGAATTGTTGACATCCGTCGCTGGAAGTGTTCTGGTGCCGATGAGATCCCGAAAGCAATCGGTTGAAGCAGAATCTGCCGAATGATGTCATGAATGTTGTCAGTAAAACAGACTCTACTGACAACGAGACCTGCCAAAATCCAGAATTTGCGTCCAGTTTGGTGAATATTCTCGCTCCTGCTAACTGTCCTAGAGTATATTCTACTGATGGCATTTCGTGACGTTCACGAACTACGCTTTCGTTGAGCTTCCTTAGGTCTACGCAGATCCTAACATCATCTTTCTTTGGCACTACAACCATCGGTGCACACCAATCAGTAGGCTGTTCGATTCTCGTTATCACTCCCATTTCCTTCATCTTTCTGAGCTCTTTCTTTCTTTTAGCCATCAGTGGCAGAGGTACTCTTCTTGGTACGGTGATGGCGAAAGGCTGGGCATCTTCCTTCAAATTTTTTGTGTAAGGACCTTCCATCTTGCCTAGTCCTACGAAGTGACCCGAGAAATCGGTCTGGTAATCATTTGCGCCTTCGACAGACTCAACTCTTCTGATCCGCTGGAGTGCCTCTATTGCTGGGATGCCCAGCAATGACTTCTGTATCCCTCTGACAACGTAAATATTCTGGGTTACTGCCATTGTTTTTCTCGAAGGACGGCTGTGAACATGCCTACCACTGTTAGCACGCTTTGGTTGCTAACACCAAAGAGTTTCTTGTCTGTCGGTTTGAGAGGACTGACATCTTGTAATTGATTGTACACTTCGTCTGGGATAACAGTTTCATCTGCCCCAGTGTCAATGCGAATCTAAATGTTTGATTTCCCCAATTCTAGTGCTATCAGCCATCGCTCGTCGCTTGTGTTATCTTTCACTGTGCCCATAAATGCGCAATCATCACTGCTGCAGTTGCGCACTGTTCCTATTTGTTTCCTGGACAGACAAACTCACGCAAAATGTCCCATTTTTGCGCATTTGTGACACTTCACGTCTCTCGCCGGACAGTGCTGTTTTGGGTGTGATTTCTTTCCACATCGTCTGCATGCCTTCTGAGCGTGAAGGGAAGTTGATCTGTACCATTTCGGCGTTGTTAGCCGAAAGACAATCTGTAGTTTGCCATGGTTACTACTTTTCGGTCTGGCCTGTACCGCGTCAACATCAGTGTTGCCCTCTGGCGGACTCCTTCGTACTACCGTCTGCTGTTTTTGTACGGTTTTTTCTGGCGGGCCTTGTCTACAACATTTTTCAGAGTCAATGTTGCGTCAAGTTGTAGTTTTACGGACAGTTGTTCGTCTCTTGTCCCGACAACTAGTCTGTCCCTTACAAGACCATCTCGTAACTCACCATAGCCACTGTGTTCTACCAGTTTGTAGAGTGACGTGATGAAGGAATCAATAGATTCACCAGACTCTTGTTTTCGCTGGTTGAACTTTGCCCTTTCGTATATCACGTTTCTGTTTCCGACGAAGTAGGTGTCTAGTTTCCCCTTAACAGTGCCATATGCCTGTATTTCTTCGTCAGTCAAACTGAGTGATGCTAATATGTCATCTGCTTCGTCGCCCATACCGTAGATAAGTGTTTACCTGGTCATTTTCGGGTTTCGCAGACATCCCCGATGCTTGTCTAAACCGCTCGAATCTCCTGATTCATTTCGGCCATTCTTCTGGATTCCTACAGTCCATTGGCTGCGGCGGTGCTATCTGATACGATGGATTTACAGCCATCGTCCACTTCTTGACACCATGTACTGTTTTCTATTCAGATGTATTCGAAAAGGACACAGGTTCATGAAACACGTCTACGTTTATGGGGTCAGCCCACTGTTGGTTTTCCCATAGGCGACAATGTTAACGTTTTGTCTGATTATAAGAAAACGTGACCTGTAAAATGTCTTAAACTTCTCACCAGCTGTTACCATCATCTCGTTGACATGCCGATAGATTTTAACAAAAATTGCATACTTCCAGCTCTCGTAAAATGCCTGTATGTGTGACACCCGTCAATATTTACAAATGCTGGCAAAAATTACTCCGCAAACAGGTCACACTGGCAAATTGCTGTCAAATATCCTTCCGCTTATTCATATCATCTAGAAATCCACCATTTTACTGTCAACACCTTCATCAATCACACTACTCAAATGCACTTATGTCACAGCATGTGAATTTTGTAACAAAATCATTTCTCAAAAACACACTGCATTTTTCTTCGTGTGCAACATACAGGAAATCTAACTAGAACATGACCCCTTATTTCTCCGCTCTCTCCAAGCCGCCGTGTTCCCTCTCCGTTATTCTCCCCCACATATTTCATGAGGCTCTCGCCACATCCTCCTTTCTCAGGAGTGCTCGCTTACATTAACATTTCACTGTCCCAATTGGCCAGAGGTTACTAGCACATAGCCACAGTTCAGGTCTATGTTTACCATCGATTGTGTACACTCTACACAGCCACATTGTAGTCGCTGAGATAGGAAGGAGGTTTCCTGTCTTTTGCTGGATTTCGTCTTGGTCCAGGTTGATCAATAACCAGTGGATAGGCCGCGACTAGTTCGTCTGTAGGTTGATCCACAGGAACTTCAACATCGTCTGATACTTGAACATCGTCCGGTACCGCTTCAGATTTAGGGGCTACAGGAGTTGGTAGCAACTGTCGTCGATTTCGTTGCACAACACCCCTTCGTGTACGCACAATGTGTGAACATGGTGTCTGCGCTTGTGCTTGAACCGTTCCACGTCTGTCCAATTCTTTAATCCATACATTTTCGCCTGGTCTCAGTGGTCGTAGATTAGCTACGCGATGACGCTTATCAAATGCTTTCTTTTCTTGCTCCTTGATCCCCTTTTGCTTGTTCTTGATCGTTTGGAAGAACGGTCATTTTGGTTTCAAAGACAATCATATCATTGGCATGACAGTTTTCGACCCATCAACAGTTCTGCTGGGCTATATCCGTTCCGCAAAGGTGTTGATCGATAAGGAAGTAATGTTGTTTACGGGTCATCACTTTTCTTCAACATCTCTTTGATGGTCTTCACAGCTCTCTCTCTCTGCCTGTCCATTGGCTTGCGGATACTTCGGACTGCTTGTGATGTGTGTGAATCCATACTCTGTGGCGAAAGCACGGAATGTTTCTGCCGAGTACTGTGGCCTATTATCGGTAACGAGTAGTTCTGGTATACCATGTCTTGGAAATGTGGATTTCATGTGGTTCACAATCGAAGGTGAGGTAGTGCTGCTCAGTTTGTCGATTTCCACAAATGCAGATAGGTAGTCTACCACGATGAAATAGTTTAACCCATTCAGTTTAAATAGGTCTGAGCCCATCTTTTGCCATAGATAATCTGGTATCTTTGATGGTATCATTGTTTTAGTCTCTCTTTTGCGCACCTGTCACACCTCTCGACCAAGTCTTCAATCTGCTTGCTTAGACCCGGCCACCACACGGACTGTTTTGCTCGTTCTCTGCATTTTGTGATTCCTTGATGTCCTTCGTGGATCTTTGCGAGTATCTCTGGACGCATTGCTGTTGGGATCACCAGACAGCTACCTTTCAATAGCAACCCCTCCTGGATAGTAAGGTCTGCGCTGACTGGCAGGTAGACGTTCTCATCCGATTCTAACTTTGGCCTGTCAGGCCACCCATGCACGGGGTAGTACTTTCGACATGTTGCATCGTCATCTTGTGCTCGCTTGATTTCCTGCAGTCGCTTGTCGGTCATAGGAAGTGCGTCGATGACTGCGTTGACGTACGTTTGGCAGTCATCTTGCAAGCTCCTGTCATCTGCCTGTGAGCTTTCCGTAACTGGAGCCCGCGTCAACGTGTCTGCGGTAATCAAGTCCTTCCCAGGGACGTGTGAGATGCTACAGCTGAAGCGCATCAGACTCATCCGGAATCGCTGTATTCTTGGTGGAAGTTCGTCAAGTGTCTTCTTTCCAAGAAGTGAGACGAGAGGCTTGTGATCCGTCTGTATGTGGAATGACGTGCCGACAAGGAAGTCGTTGTACCTCTCGCAAACCCATGTTGTTGCTAATGCTTCTTTCTCAATTTGAGCATATCGTTGTTCGACTGCCGATATTGCTCTTGAAGCATACGCGATTGGTCGTAGTTCGCCATCTGGTTGCCTCTGTAGCAGCACTGCTCCAAGGCCATACGAGGATGCATCTGCTGAGACAACTGTTTCTCTTCGTACATCATACAGTGTCAGTACTGGAGCTGACGTCAGATTGTCTTTCATCTGCATAAAGGCTTTCTGTTGTTCATGGCCCCACTTCCAGTCATTCTTCTTTCTCAGAAGATCTCGTATTGGTTTTGTGCTGGCCGCTAGGGTTGCCGTGAACTTTCCCATTTGATTGGCCATTCCGAGAAATCGTCGTACACTGCTCACGTCTGTTGGCTCTGGCATGTTCAGAATTGCCTTGACCTTCTCAGGATCTGGGTTCACTCCGGATTCGTTTATGATCTGGCCTAAGAACTTCACTTCTGGAACAGAGAACTGACACTTATTCTCGTTCAAAGTGACCTTGGCGCCTTGGAGTCTTCTGAGAACTGCCTCGATGCGTTTATCGTGTTGACGTTGTGTATTGCGAAAGACTAGTATGTCATCCATATGACACAGCACTCCATCTATGCCTTCCAGAATTGTTGACATCCGTCGCTGGAAGTGTTCTGGTGCCGATGAGATCCCGAAAGGCAATCGGTTGAAGCAGAATCTGCCGAATGATGTCATGAATGTTGTCAGTAAAACAGACTCTACTGACAACGAGACCTGCCAAAATCCAGAATTTGCGTCCAGTTTGGTGAATATTCTCGCTCCTGCTAACTGTCCTAGAGTATATTCTACAGATGGCATTTCGTGACGTTCACGAACTACGCTTTCGTTGAGCTTCCTTAGGTCTACGCAGATCCTAACATCATCTTTCTTTGGCACTACAACCATCGGTGCACACCAATCAGTAGGCTGTTCGATTCTCGTTATCACTCCCATTTCCTTCATCTTTCTGAGCTCTTTCTTTCTTTTAGCCATCAGTGGCAGAGGTACTCTTCTTGGTACGGTGATGGCGAAAGGTTGGGCATCTTCCTTCAAATTTTTTGTGTAAGGACCTTCCATCTTGCCTAGTCCTACGAAGTGACCCGAGAACTCGGTCTGGTAATCATTTGCGCCTTCGACAGACTCAACTCTTCTGATCCGCTGGAGTGCCTCTATTGCTGGGATGCCCAGCAATGACTTCTGTATCCCTCTGACAACGTAAATATTCTGGGTTACTGCCATTGTTTTTCTCGAAGGACGGCTGTGAACATGCCTACCACTGTTAGCACGCTTTGGTTGCTAACACCAAAGAGTTTCTTGTCTGTCGGTTTGAGAGGACTGACATCTTGTAATTGATTGTACACTTCGTCTGGGATAACAGTTTCATCTGCCCCAGTGTCAATGCGAATCTAAATGTTTGATTTCCCCAATTCTAGTGCTATCAGCCATCGCTCGTCGCTTGTGTTATCTTTCACTGTGCCCATAAATGCGTAATCATCACTGCTGCAGTTGCGCACTGTTCCTATTTGTTTCCTGGACAGACAAACTCACGCAAAATGTCCCATTTTTGCGCATTTGTGACACTTCACGTCTCTCGCCGGACAGTGCTGTTTTGGGTGTGATTTCTTTCCACATCGTCTGCATGCCTTCTGAGCGTGAAGGGAAGTTGATCTGTACCATTTCGGCGTTGTTAGCCGAAAGACAACCTGTAGTTTGCCATGGTTACTACTTTTCGGTCTGGCCTGTACCGCGTCAACATCAGTGTTGCCCTCTGGCGGACTCCTTCGTACTACCGTCTGCTGTTTTTGTACGGTTTTTTCTGGCGGGCCTTGTCTATAACATTTTTCAGAGTCAATGTTGCGTCAAGTTGCAGTTGTTCGTCTCTTGTCCCGACAACTAATGTGTCCCTTACAAGATCATCTCGTAACTCGCCATAATTGTTCTACCAGTTTGTAGAGTGACGTGATGAAGGAATCAATAGGTCCACCAGACTCTTGTTTTCGCTGGTTGAACTTTGCCCTTTCGTGTATCACGTTTCTGCTTCCAACGAAGTAGCTGTCTAGTTTCCCCTTAACCATGCCATATGCCCGTATTTCTTCGTCAGTCAAACTGAGTGATGCTAGTATGTCATCTGCTTTATCGCCCATACTGTAGATCAGAGTGTTTACCTGGTCATTTTCGGGTTTCGCAGACATCCCCGATGCTTGTCTAAATTGTTCTAATCTCCTGATCCATTTCGGCCATTCTTTGGATTCCTACAGTCCATTGGCTGCGGCGGTGCATTCTGAAACGATGGATTTACAGCCATCGTCCACTTCTTGACACCATGTACTGATTTCTATTCAGATGTATTCAAAACGGACACAGGTTCATGAAACACGTCTACGTTTATGGGGTCAGCTAACTGTTGGTTTTCCTATAGGCGACCATGTTAACGTTTTGTCTGATTATAAGAAAACGTGACCTATAAAATGTCTTAAACTTCTCACCTGCTGTTATCATCATATCAATGACATGCCGATAGATTTTAACAAAAATTGCATACTTCCAGCTCTCGTAATATGCCTGTAGGTGTGACACCAGTCAATATTTACAAATGCCGGCAAAAATTACTCCGCAAACAGGTCACACAGACAAATTGCTGTCAAATATCCTTCCGCTTATTCAAATCATCTACAAATCCATCATTTTACAGTCAACACCTTCTGCAATCACACATGAAAATCTCCCTACTCAAATGCACATATGTCACAGCATGTGAATTTTGTAAAAAAAAATCATTTCTCAAAAATACACTGCATTTTTCTTCGTGTGCTACATAGAGGAAATCTACCTAGAACATGACCCCTTATTTCTCCGCTCTCTCCAAGCCGCCGTGTTCCCTCACCGATAGTCTCCCCCACATATATCATAAGGCTCACGCCACATTCTCCTTTCTCAGGAGTGCTCGCATACATTAACATTTCAGTGTCCCAATTGTCCACAGGTTACTAGCTCATAGCCACAGTTCAGGTCGATGTTTACCATCGATTGTGTACACACTACACAGCCACATTGTAGTCTCTGAGATAGGACTGAGGTTTCCTGTCTCTTGCTGGATTTCGTCTTGGTCCAGGTTCATCAATCACCGGTGGATAGGCCGCAACTAGTTCGTCTGTAGGTTGATCCACAGGAACTTCAACATCGTCTGATACTTCAACATCGTCCGGTACTACTTCGAATTTAGGGGCTACAGGAGTTGGTAGCAAGTGTCGTCGATTTCGTTGCACAACACCCCTTCGTGTACGCACAATGTATGAACGTGGTGTCTGCGCTTGAGCTTGAACCGTTCCACGTCTGTCCAAGTCTTTAATCCAGACATTTTCGCCTGGTCTCAGTGGTCGTAGATTAGCTACGCGATGACGCTTATCAAATCCTTTCTTTTCTTGCTCCTTGATACCCTTTTGCTTGTTCTTCATCGTTTGGAAGAACGGCCATTTTGGTTTCAAAGACGATGATATCATTGGCATAGCAGTTGTCGACCCATCAACAGTTCTGCTGGGCTATATCCGTTCCGCAAAGGTGTTGATCGATAAGCAAGTAATGTTGTGTACGGGTCATCACTTTTCTTCAACATCACTTTGATGGTCGTCACAGCTCTCTCTGCCTCTCCATTGGTTTGCGGTTACTTCGGACTGCTTGTGATGTGTGTGAATCCATACTCTGTTGCGAAAGCACGGAATGTTTCTGCCGAGTACTGTGCCCATTATCGGTAAAGACTTGTTCTGGTATACCATATTTTGTAAACATGGATTTGATGTGGTTCAAGATCGAAGGTGAAGTAGTGCTGCTCAGTTTGACGATTTCCACAAATGCAGATAGGTAGTCTACCACGATGACATAGTTTAACCCGTTCAGCTCAAATAGGTCTGAGCCCATCTTTTGCCACGGATAATCAGGTATCTTGGATGGTATCATTGGCTCTACCCGGTTTAGTCTCTCTTTGGCGCACCTGTCACACCTCTCGACCAAGTCTTCAATCTGCTTGCTTAGACCCGGCCACCACACGGACTGTTTTGCTCGTTCTCTGCATTTCGTGATTCCTTCATGTCCTTCGTGGATCTTTGCGAGTATCTCTGGACGCATTGCTGTTGGGATCACCAGACGGCTACCTTTCAATAGCAACCCCTCCTGGATAGTATGGTCTGCGCTGACTGGCAGGTAGACTTTCTCATCCGATTCTAACTTTGGCCTGTCAGGCCACCCATGCACGGGTAGTACTTTCGACATGTTGCATCGTCAGCTTGTGCTCGCTTGATTTCCTGCAGTCGCTTGTCGGTCATAGGAAGTGCGTCGATGACTGCGTTTTCGTACGTTTGGCAGTCATCTTGGAAGCTCTTTTCATCTGCCTGTCAGCTTTCCATAATTGACGCCCGCGACAACGTGTCTGTAGTGATCAAGTCCTTCCCAGGGACGTGTGAGATGCTATAGCTGAAGCGCATCAGTCTCGTACGGAATCGCCGTATTCTTGGTGGAAGTTCGTCAAGTGTCTTCTTTCCAAGAAGTGAGACGAGAGGCTTGTGATCCGTCTGTATGTGGAATGACATGCCGACAAGGAAGTCGTTGTACCTCTCGCAAGCCCAAGTTGTTGCAAATGCTTCTTTCTCAATTTGAGCAAATCGTTGTTCGACTGCCGACATTGCTCTTGAAGCATACGCGATTGGTCGTAGTTCGCCATCTGGTTGCCTCTGTAGCAGCACTGCTCCAAGGCTATACGAGGATGCATCTGCTGAGACAACTGTTTCTCTTCGTACATCATACAGTGTCAGTACTGGAGCTGACGTCAGATTATCTTTCATCTGCATAAAGGCTTTCTGTTGTTCATGGCCCCACTTCCAGTCATTCTTCTTTCTCAGAAGATCTCGTGCTGGTTTTGTGCTGGCCGCTAGGGTTGATGTGAACTTTCCCATTTGATTGTACATTCCGAGAAATCGCCGTACACTGTTGACGTCTGTTGGTTCTGGCATGTTCAGAATTGCCTTGACCTTCTCAGGATCTGGGTTCACTCCAGATTCGTTTATGATCTGGCCTAAGAACTTCACTTCTGGAACAGAGAACTGACACTTATTCTCGTTCAACGTGACCTTGGCACCTTGGAGTCTTCTGAGAACAGCATGGATGCGTTCATCGTGTTAAATTTGTGTATTGCCAAACACTAGTATGTCATCCATATGACACAGCAATCCATCTATTCCTTCCAGAATTGTTACCATCCGTCGCTGGAAGTGTTCTGGTGCCGATGAGATCCGGAAAGGCAATCGGTTGAATCAGAATCTGCCGAACGGTGTCTTGAATGTTGTCATTAAGGCAGACTATACTGACAACGGGATCTGCCAAAATCCAGAATTTGCGTCCAGTTTGGTGAAGATTCTCGCTCTTGCTAACTGTCTTAGAGTATATTCTACAGATTTCATTTCGTGACGTTCACGAACTACGCATTCGTTGAGCTTCGCTTGCTCTACGCAGATCCTAACATCATCTTTCTTTGGAAGTACAACCATCAGTGCACACCAATCAGTAGGCTGTTCGATTCTCGTTATCACTCCCATTTCCTCCATCTTTCTGAGCTCTTTCTTTGTTTCAGCCATCAGTGGCAGAGGTACTCTTCTTGGTACGGTGATGGCGAAAGGCTGGGAATCTTCCTTCAAAGTTATTGTGTAAGGACCTTCCATCTTGCCCAGTCCTTCGAAGAAACCCGGGAACTCGGTTTGGTAGTCATTTGCGCCTTCGACAGACTCAACTCTTCTGATCCGCTGGAGTGCCTCTATTGCTGGGATGTCCTGCAGTGACTTCTGTATCACTCTGACAACGTAAATGTTCTGGGTTACTGCCATTGTTTTTCCTCGAAGGACGGCTGTGAACATGCCTACCACTGTTTGCACGCTTTGGTTGCCAACACCAAAGAGTTTCTTGTCTGGTGGTTTGAGAGGACTGACATCTTGTAATTTATAGTACACTTCGTCTGGGATAACAGTTTCATCTGCCCCAGTGTCAATGCGAAACTGAATGTTTGATTTCACCAATTGTAGTGCTATCAGTCATCACTCGTCGCTTGTGTTATCTTTCACTGTGCCCATAAATGCGTAATCATCATTGCTGCAGTTGCGCACTGTTCCTATTTGTTTGCTGGACAGACAAACTGACGCAAAATGTCCCATTTTTGCGCATTTGTGACACTTCACGTCTCTCGCCGGACAGTGCTGTTTAGGGTGTGATTCCTTGCCACATCGTCTGCATGCCTTCTGAGCTTGATGGGAAGTTGATTTGTACCATTTCGGCCTTGTTAGCCGAAAGAAAACCTGTGGTTTGCCATGGTTACTACTTTTCGGTCTGGTATATACCGCGTCAACATCAGTGTTGCCCTCTGGCGGACTCCTTCGTACTACCGTCTGCTGTTTTTTGTACGGTTTCTTTCTAGCGGGCCTTGTCTATAGCCTTTTTCAGAGTCAATGTTGCGTTAAGTTGTAGTTTTACGGACAGTTGTTCGTCTCTTGTCCCGACAACTAGTCTGTCCCTTAGAAGATCATCTCGTAACTCACTATAGCCACTGTGTTCTACCAGTTTGTAGAGTGATGTGATGAAGGAATCAATAGATTCACCAGACTCTTGTTTTCGCTGGTTGAACTTTGCCCTTTCGTATATCACGTTTCTGCTTCCGACGAAGTAGATGTCTAGTTTCCCCTTAACAGTGCCATATGCCTGTATTTCTTCGTCAGTCAAACTGAGTGATGCTAGTATGTCATCTGCTTCATCGCCCATACTGTAGATCAGAGTGTTTACCTGGTCATTTTCGGGTTTCGCAGACATCCCCGATGCTTGTCTAAACTGTTCTAATCTCCTGATACATTTCGGCCATTCTTTGGATTCCTACAGTCCATTGGCTGCGGCGGTGCTTTCTGATACGATGGATTTATAGCCATCGTCCACTTCTTGACACCATGTACTGTTTTCTATTCAGATGTATTCAAAACGGACACAGGTTCATGAAACACGTCTACGTTTATGGGGTCAGCCCACTGTTGGTTTTATTATAGGCGACCATGTTAACGTTTTGTATGATTATTAGAAAACGTGACCTACAAAATGTCTTAAACTTGTCACCTGCTGTTATCATCATATCATTGACATGCCGATAGATTTTAACAAAAATTGCATACTTCCAGCTCTCGTAATATGCCTGTATGTGTGACACCAGTCAATATTTACAAATGCCGGCAAAAATTACTCCGCAAACAGGTCACACAGACAAATTGCTGTCAAATATCCTTCCGCTTATTCAAATCATCTACAAATCCATCATTTTACAGCCAACACCTTCTACAATCACACTTGAACATCTCCCTACTCAAATGCACATATGTCACAGCATGTGAATTTTTAAAAAAAAAAAATTCTCAAAAATACACTGCATTTTTCTTCGTGTGCAACATACAGGAAATCTAACTAGAACATGACCCCTTATTTCTCCGCTATCTCCAAGCCGCCGTGTCCCCTCTCCGATAGTTTCCCCCACATATTTCATAAGGCTCACGCCACATCCTCCTTTCTCAGGAGTGCTCGCATACATTAACATTTCAGTGTCCCAATTGGCCACAGGTTACTAGCTCATAGCCACAGTTCAGGTCGATGATTACCATCGATTGTGTACACGCTACACAGCCACATTGTAGTCGCTGAGATAGGACGGAGGTTTCCTGCCTCTTGCTGGATTTCGTCTTGGTCCAGGTTCATCAATCACCGGTAGATAAGCAGCAACTAGTTCGTCTGTAGGTTGATCCACAGGAACTTCAACATCGTCTGATACTTCAACATCGTCCGGTACTACTTCGGATTTAGGGGCTACAGGAGTTGGTAGCAAGTGTCGTCGATTTCGTTGCACAACACCCCTTCGTGTACGCACAATGTATGAACGTGGTGTCTGCGCTTGAGCTTGAACCGTTCCACGTCTGTCCAAGTCTTTAATCCAGACATTTTCGTCTGGTCTCAGTGGTCGTAGATTAGCTACGCGATGACGCCTATCAAATCCTTTCTTTTCTTGCTCCTTGATCCCCTTTTGCTTGTTCTTCATCGTTTGGAAGAACGGCCATTTTGGTTTCAAAGACGATGATATCATTGGCATGGCAGTTGTCGACCCATCAACAGTTCTGCTGGGCTATATCCGTTCCGCAAAGATGTTGATCGATAAGCAAGTAATGTTGTGTACGGGTCATCCCTTTTCTTCAACTTCACTTTGATGGTCTTCACAGCTCTCTCTGCCTCTCCATTGGTTTGCGTTTACTTCGGACTGCTTGTGATGTGTGTGAATCCATACTCTGTTGCGAAAGCACGGAATGTTTCTACCGAGTAGTGTGGCCCATTATCGGTAAAGACTTGTTCTGGTATACCATATTTTGTAAACATGGATTTGATGTGGTTCAAGATCGAAGGTGAAGTAGTGCTGCTCAGTTTGACGATTTCCACAAATGCAGATAGGTAGTCTACCACGATGAGATAGTTTAACCCGTTCAGCTCAAATAGGTCTGAGCCCATCTTTTGCCACGGATAATCAGGTATCTTGGATGGTATCATTGGTTCTACCCGGTTTAGTCTCTCTTTGGCGCACCTGTCACACCTCTCGACCAAGTCTTCAATCTGCTTGCTTAGACCCGGCCACCACACGGACTGTTTTGCTCGTTCTCTGCATTTCGTGATTCCTTCATGTCCTTCGTGGATCTTTGCGAGTATCTCTGGACGCATTGCTGTTGGGATCACCAGACGGCTACCTTTCAATAGCAAACCCTCCTGGATAGTATGGTCTGCGCTGACTGGCAGGTAGACTTTCTCATCCGATTCTAACTTTGGCCTGTCAGGCCACCCATGCACGGGGTAGTACTTTCGACATGTTGCATCGTCAGCTTGTGCTCACTTGATTTCCTGCAGTCGCTTGTCGGTCATAGGAAGTGCGTCGATGACTGCGTTGACGTACGTTTGGCAGTCATCTTGGAAGCTCTTTTCATCTGCCTGTCAGCTTTCCATAATTGGAGCCCGCGACAACGTGTCTGTAGTGAACAAGTCCTTCCCAGGGACGTGTGAGATGCTATAGCTGAAGCGCATCAGTCTCGTCCGGAATCGCCGTATTCTTGGTGGAAGTTCGTCAAGTGTCTTCTTTCCAAGAAGTGAGACGAGAGGCATGTGATCCGTCTGTATGTGGAATGACGTGCCGACAAGGAAGTCGTTGTACCTCTCGCAAGCCCATGTTGTTGCTAATGCTTCTTTCTCAATTTGAGTATATCGTTGTTCGACTGCCGACATTGCTCTTGAAGCATACGCGATTGGTCGTAGTTCGCCATCTGGTTGCCTCTGCAGCAGCACTGCTCCAAGACCATACGAGGATGCATCTGCTGAGACAACTGTTTCTCTTCGTACATCATACAGTGTCAGTACTGGAGCTGACGTCAGATTATCTTTCATCTGCATAAAGGCTTTCTGTTGTTCATGGCCCCACTTCCAGTCATTCTTCTTTCTCAGAAGATCTCGTGCTGGTTTTGTGCTGGCCGCTAGGGTTGATGTGAACTTTCCCATTTGATTGTACATTCCGAGAAATCGCCGTACACTGTTGACGTCTGTTGGTTCTGGTATGTTCAGAATTGCCTTGACCTTCTCAGGATCTGGGTTCACTCCAGATTCGTTTATGATCTGGCCTAAGAATTTCACTTCTGGAACAGAGAACTGACACTTATTCTCGCTCAACGTGACCTTGGCACCTTGGAGTCTTCTGAGAACAGCCTGGATGCGTTCATCGTGTTAAATTTGTGTATTGCCAAACACTAGTATATCATCCATATGACACAGCAATCCATCTATTCCTTGCAGAATTGTTACCATCCGTCGCTGGAAGTGTTCTGGTGCCGATGAGATCCGGAAAGGCAATCGGTTGAATCAGAATCTGCCGAACGGTGTCTTGAATGTTGTCAGTAAGGCAGACTATACTGACAACGGGATCTGCCAAAATCCAGAATTTGCGTCCAGTTTGGTGAAGATTCTCGCTCTTGCTAACTGTCCTAGAGTATATTCTACAGATTTAATTTCGTGACGTTCACGAACTACGCATTCGTTGAGCTTCGCTAGCTCTACGCAGATCCTAACATCATCTTTCTTTGGCAGTACAACCAACAGTGCACTCCAATCAGTAGGCTGTTCGATTCTCGTTATCACTCCCATTTCCTCCATCTTTCTGAGCTCTTTCTTTGTTTCAGCCATCAGTGGCAGAGGTACTCTTCTTGGTACGGTGATGGCGAAAGGCTGGGCATCTTCCTTCAAAGTTATTGTGTAAGGACCTTCCATCTTGCCTAGTCCTTCGAAGAAACCCGGGAACTCGGTTTGGTAGTCATTTGCGCCTTCGACAGACTCAACTCTTCTGATCCGCTGGAGTGCCTCTATTGCTGGGTTGTCCTGCAATGACTTCTGTATCCCTCTGACAACGTAAATGTTCTGGGTTACTGCCATTGTTTTTCCTCGAAGGACGGCTGTGAACATGCCTACCACTGTTTGCACGCTTTGGTTGCCAACACCAAAGAGTTTCTTGTCTGGTGGTTTGAGAGGACTGACATCTTGTAATTTATAATACACTTCGTCTGGGATAACAGTTTCATCTGCCCCAGTGTCAATGCGAAACTGAATGTTTTATTTCCCCAATTGTAGTGCTATCAGTCATCGCTCGTCGCTTGTGTTATCTTTCACTGTCCCATAAATGCGTAATCATCTTTGCTGCAGTTGCGCACTGTTCCTATTTGTTTGCTGGACAGACAAACTAACGCAAAATGTCCCATTTTTGCTCATTTGTGACACTTCACGACTCTCGCCGGACAGTGCTGTTTAGGGTGTGATTTCTTGCCACATCGTCTGCATGCCTTCTGAGCGTGATGGGAAGTTGATTTGTACCATTTCGGCCTTGTTAGCCGAAAGACAACCTGTGGTTTGCCATGGTTACTACTTTTCGGTCTGGCATGTACCGCGTCAACATCAGTGTTGCCCTCTGGCGGACTCCTTCGTACTACCGTCTGCTGTTTTTTTTACGGTTTCTTTCTGGCGGGCCTTGTCTATAGCCTTTTTCAGAGTCAATGTTGCGTCAAGTTGTAGTTTTACGGACAGTTGTTCGTCTCTTGTCCCGACAACTAGTCTGTCCCTTACAAGATCATCTCGTAACTCATCATAGCCACTGTGTTCTACCAGTTTGTAGAGTGATGTGATGAAGGAATCAATAGATTCACCAGACTCTTGTTTTCGCTGGTTGAACTTTGCCCTTTCGTATATCACGTTTCTGCTTCTGACGAAGTAGATGTCTAGTTTCCCCTTAACAGTGCCATATGCCTGTATTTCTTCGTCAGTCAAACTGAGTGATGCTAGTATGTCATCTGCTTCATCGCCCATACTGTAGATGAGAGTGTTTACCTGGTCATGTTCGGGTTTCGCAGACATCCCCGATGCTTGTCTAAACTGTTCTAATCTCCTGATCCATTTCGGCCATTCTTTGGATTCCTACAGTCCATTGGCTGCGGCGGTGCTTTCTGATACGATGGATTTATAGCCATCGTCCACTTCTTGACACCATGTACTGTTTTCTATTCAGATGTATTCAAAACGGACACAGGTTCATGAAACACGTCTACGTTTATGGGGTCAGCCCACTGTTGGTTTTCCTATAGGCGACCATGTTAACGTTTTGTCTGATTATAAGAAAACGTGACCTATAAAATGTCTTAAACTTCTCACCTGCTGTTATCATCATATCATTGACATGCCGATAGATTTTAACAAAAATTGCATACTTCCAGCTCTCGTAATATGCCTGTATGTGTGACACCAGTCAATATTTACAAATGCCGGCAAAAATTACTAAGCAAACAGGTCACACAGACAAATTGCTGTCAAATATCCTTCCGCTTATTCAAATCATCTACAAATCCACCATTTTACAGCCAACACCTTCTACAATCACACATGAAAATCTCCCTACTCAAATGCACATATGTCACAGCATGTGAATTTTGTTAAAAAATCATTTCTCAAAAATACACTGCATTTTTCTTCGTGTGCAACATACAGGAAATCTAACTAGAACATGACCCCTTATTTCTCCGCTCTCTCCAAGCCGCCGTGTCCCCTCTCCGATAGTTTCCCCCACATATTTCATAAGGCTCACGCCACATCCTCCTTTCTCAGGAGTGCTCGCATACATTAACATTTCAGTGTCCCAATTGGCCACAGGTTACTAGCTCATAGCCACAGTTCAGGTCGATGTTTACCATCGATTGTGTACACACTACACAGCCACATTGTAGTCGCTGAGATAGGACGGAGGTTTCCTGTCTCTTGCTGGATTTCGTCTTGGTCCAGGTTCATCAATCACCGGTGGATAAGCCGCAACTAGTTCGTCTGTAGGTTGATCCACAGGAACTTCAACATCGTCTGATACTTCAACATCGTCCGGTACTACTTCGGATTTAGGGGCTGCAGGAGTTGGTAGCAAGTGTCGTCGATTTCTTTGCACAACACCCCTTCGTGTACGCACAATGTATGAACGTGGTGTCTGCGCTTGAGCTTGAACCGTTCCACGTCTGTCCAAGTCTTTAATCCAGACATTTTCGCCTGGTCTCAGTGGTCGTAGATTAGCTACGCGATGACGCTTATCAAATCCTTTCTTTTCTTGCTCCTTGATCCCCTTTTGCTTGTTCTTCATCGTTTGGAAGAACGGCCATTTTGGTTTCAAAGACGATGATATCATTGGCATGGCAGTTGTCGACCCATCAACAGTTCTGCTGGGCTATATCCGTTCCGCAAAGGTGTTGATCGATAAGCAAGTAATGTTGTGTACGGGTCATCACTTTTCTTCAACATCACTTTGATGGTCTTCACAGCTCTCTCTGCCTCTCCATTGGTTTGCGGTTACTTCGGACTGCTTGTGATGTGTGTGAATCCATACTCTGTTGCGAAAGCACGGAATGTTTCTGCCGAGTAGTGTGGCCCATTATCGGTAAAGACTTGTTCTGGTATACCATATTTTGTAAACATGGATTTGATGTGGTTCAAGATCGAAGGTGAAGTAGTGCTGCTCAGTTTGACGATTTCCACAAATGCAGATAGGTAGTCTACCACGATGAGATAGTTTAACCCGTTCAGCTCAAATAGGTCTGAGCCCATCTTTTGCCACGGATAATCAGGTATCTTGGATGGTATCATTGGCTCTACCCGGTTTAGTCTCTCTTTGGCGCACCTGTCACACCTCTCGACCAAGTCTTCAATCTGCTTGCTTAGACCCGGCCACCACACGGACTGTTTTGCTCGTTCTCTGCATTTCGTGATTCCTTCATGTCCTTCGTGGATCTTTGCGAGTATCTCTGGACGCATTGCTGTTGGGATCACCAGACGGCTACCTGTCAATAGCAAACCCTCCTGGATAGTATGGTCTGCGCTGACTGGCAGGTAGACTTTCTCGTCCGATTCTAACTTTGGCCTGTCAGACCACCCATGCACGGGGTAGTACTTTCGACATGTTGCATCGTCAGCTTGTGCTCGCTTGATTTCCTGCAGTCGCTTATCGGTCATAGGAAGTGCGTCGATGACTGCGTTGACGTACGTTTGGCAGTCATCTTGGAAGCTCTTTTCATCTGCCTGTCAGCTTTCCATAATTGGAGCCCGCGACAACGTGTCTGTAGTGATCAAGTCCTTCCCAGGGACGTGTGAGATGCTATAGCTGAAGCGCATCAGCCTCGTCCGGAATCGCTGTATTCTTGGTGGAAGTTCGTCAAGTGTCTTCTTTCGAAGAAAGTGAGACGAGAGGCTTGTGATCCGTCTGTATGTGGAATGACGTGCCGACAAGGAAGTCGTTGTACCTCTCGCAAGTCCATGTTGTTGCTAATGCTTCTTTCTCAATTTGAGCATATCGTTGTTCGACTGCCGACATTGCTCTTGAAGCATACGCGATTGGTCGTAGTTCGCCATCTGGTTGCCTCTGTAGCAGCACTGCTCCAAGGCCATACGAGGATGCATCTGCTGAGACAACTGTTTCTCTTCGTACATCATACAGTGTCAGTACTGGAGCTGACGTCAGATTATCTTTCATCTGCATAAAGGCTTTCTGTTGTTCATGGCCCCACTTCCAGTCATTCTTCTTTCTCAGAAGATCTCGTGCTGGTTTTGTGCTGGCCGCTAGGGTTGATGTGAACTTTCCCATTTGATTGTACATTCCGAGAAATCGCCGTACACTGTTGACGTCTGTTGGTTCTGGCATGTTCAGAATTGCCTTGACCTTCTCAGGATCTGGGTTCACTCCAGATTCGTTTATGATCTGGCCTAAGAACTTCACTTCTGGAACAGAGAACTGACACTTATTCTCGTTCAACGTGACCTTGGCACCTTGGAGTCTTCTGAGAACAGCCTGGATGCGTTCATCGTGTTAAATTTGTGTATTGCCAAACACTAGTATGTCATCCATATGACACAGCAATCCATCTATTCCTTCCAGAATTGTTACCATCCGTCGCTGGAAGTGTTCTGGTGCCGATGAGATCCGGAAAGGCAATCGGTTGAATCAGAATCTGCCGAACGGTGTCTTGAATGTTGTCAGTAAGGCAGACTATACTGACAACGGGATCTGCCAAAATCCAGAATTTGCGTCCAGTTTGGTGAAGATTCTCGCTCTTGCTAACTGTCCTAGAGTATA
Organism: Paraescarpia echinospica; assembly: GCA_020002185.1. Classification (NCBI taxonomy): domain Eukaryota; kingdom Metazoa; phylum Annelida; class Polychaeta; order Sabellida; family Siboglinidae; genus Paraescarpia; species Paraescarpia echinospica. The sequence goes on along the minus strand of CM034532.1, from coordinate 38,519,182 downwards.
TTCTACAGATTGCATTTCGTGACGTTCACGAACTACGCATTCGTTGAGCTTCGCTAGCTCTACGCAGATCCTAACATCATCTTTCTTTGGCAGTACAACCATCAGTGCACACCAATCAGTAGGCTGTTCGATTCTCGTTATCACTCCCATTTCCTCCATCTTTCTGAGCTCTTTCTTTGTTTCAGCCATCAGTGGCAGAGGTACTCTTCTTGGTACGGTGATGGCGAAAGGCTGGGCATCTTCCTTCAAAGTTATTGTGCAAGGACCTTCCATATTGCATAGTCCTTCGAAGAAACCCGGGAACTCGTTTTGGTAGTCATTTGCGCCTTCGACAGACTCAACTCTTCTGATCCGCTGGAGTGCCTCTATTGCTGGGATGTCCTGCAATGACTTCTGTATCCCTCTGACAACGTAAATGTTCTGGGTTACTGCCATTGTTTTTCCTCGAAGGACGGCTGTGAACATGCCTACCACTGTTTGCACGCTTTGGTTGCCAACACCAAAGAGTTTCTTGTCTGGTGGTTTGAGAGGACTGACATCTTGTAATTTATAGTACACTTCGTCAGGGATAACAGTTTCATCTGCCCCAGTGTCAATGCGAAACTGAATGTTTGATTTCCCCAATTGTAGTGCTATCAGTCATCGCTCGTCGCTTGTGTTATCTTTCACTGTGCCCATAAATGCGTAATCATCATTGCTGCAGTTGCGCACTGTTCCTATTTGTTTGCTGGACAGACAAACTGACGCAAAATGTCCCATTTTTGCGCATTTGTGACACTTCACGTCTCTCGCCGGACAGTGCTGTTTAGGGTGTGATTCCTTGCCACATCGTCTGCATGCCTTCTGAGCGTCATGGGAAGTTGATTTGTACCATTTCGGCCTTGTTAGCCGAAAGACAACCTGTGGTTTGCCATGGTTACTACTTTTCGGTCTGGCATGTACCGCGTCAACATCAATGTTGCCCTCTGGCGGACTCCTTCGTACTACCGTCTGCTGTTTTTTGTACGGTTTCTTTCTGGCGGGCCTTGTCTATAGCCTTTTTCAGAGTCAATGTTGCGTCAAGTTGTAGTTTTACGGACAGTTGTTCGTCTCTTGTCCCGACAACTAGTCTGTCCCTTACAAGATCATCTCGTAACTCACCATAGCCACTGTGTTCTACCAGTTTGTAGAGTGATGTGATGAAGGAATCAATAGATTCACCAGACTCTTGTTTTCGCTGGTTGAACTTTGCCCTTTCGTATATCACGTTTCTGCTTCCGACGAAGTAGATGTCTAGTTTCCCCTTAACAGTGCCATATGCCTGTATTTCTTCGTCAGTCAAACTGAGTGATGCTAGTATGTCATCTGCTTCATCGCCCATACTGTAGATGAGAGTGTTTACCTGGTCATTTTCGGGTTTCGCAGACATCCCCGATGCTTGTCTCAACTGTTCTAATCTCCTGATCCATTTCGGCCATTCTTTGGATTCCTACAGTCCATTGGCTGCGGCGGTGCTTTCTGATACGATGGATTTATAGCCATCGTCCACTTCTTGACACCATGTACTGTTTTCTATTCAGATGTATTCAAAACGGACACAGGTTCATGAAACACGTCTACGTTTATGGGGTCAGCCCACTGTTGGTTTTCCTATAGGCGACCATGTTAACGTTTTGTCTGATTATAAGAAAACGTGACCTATAAAATGTCTTAAACTTCTCACCTGCTGTTATAATCATATCATTGACATGCCGATAGATTTTAACAAAAATTGCATACTTCCAGCTCTCGTAATATGCCTGTATGTGTGACACCAGTCAATATTTACAAATGCCGGCAAAAATTACTAAGCAAACAGGTCACACAGACAAATTGCTGTCAAATATCCTTCCGCTTATTCAAATCATCTACAAATCCACCATTTTACAGCCAACACCTTCTACAATCACACATGAAAATCTCCCTACTCAAATGCACATATGTCACAGCATGTGAATTTTGTTTTAAAAAATCATTTCTCAAAAATACACTGCATTTTTCTTCGTGTGCAACATACAGGAAATCTAACTAGAACATGACCCCTTATTTCTCCGCTCTCTCCAAGCCGCCGTGTCCCCTCTCCGATAGTTTCCCCCACATATTTCATAAGGCTCACGCCACATCCTCCTTTCTCAGGAGTGCTCGCATACATTAACATTTCAGTGTCCCAATTGGCCACAGGTTACTAGCTCATAGCCACAGTTCAGGTCGATGTTTACCATCGATTGTGTACACACTACACAGCCACATTGTAGTCGCTGAGATAGGACGGAGGTTTCCTGTCTCTTGCTGGATTTCGTCTTGGTCCAGTTTCATCAATCACCGGTGGATAAGCCGCAACTAGTTCGTCTGTAGGTTGATCCACAGGAACTTCAACATCGTCTGATACTTCAACATCGTCCGGTACTACTTCGGATTTAGGGGCTGCAGGAGTTGGTAGCAAGTGTCGTCGATTTCTTTGCACAACACCCCTTCGTGTACGCACAATGTATGAACGTGGTGTCTGCGCTTGAGCTTGAACCGTTCCACGTCTGTCCAAGTCTTTAATCCAGACATTTTCGCCTGGTCTCAGTGGTCGTAGATTAGCTACGCGATGACGCTTATCAAATCCTTTCTTTTCTTGCTCCTTGATCCCCTTTTGCTTGTTCTTCATCGTTTGGAAGAACGGCCATTTTGGTTTCAAAGACGATGATATCATTGGCATGGCAGTTGTCGACCCATCAACAGTTCTGCTGGGCTATATCCGTTCCGCAAAGATGTTGATCGATAAGCAAGTAATGTTGTGTACGGGTCATCACTTTTCTTCAACATCACTTTGATGGTCTTCACAGCTCTCTCTGCCTCTCCATTGGTTTGCGGTTACTTCGGACTGCTTGTGATGTGTGTGAATCCATACTCTGTTGCGAAAGCACGGAATGTTTCTGCCGAGTAGTGTGGCCCATTATCGGTAAAGACTTGTTCTGGTATACCATATTTTGTAAACATGGATTTGATGTGGTTCAAGATCGAAGGTGAAGTAGTGCTGCTCAGTTTGACGATTTCCACAAATGCAGATAGGTAGTCTACCACGATGAGATAGTTTAACCCGTTCAGCTCAAATAGGTCTGAGACCATCTTTTGCCACGGATAATCAGGTATCTTGGATGGTATCATTGGCTCTACCCGGTTTAGTCTCTCTTTGGCGCACCTGTCACACCTCTCGACCAAGTCTTCAATCTGCTTGCTTAGACCCGGCCACCACACGGACTGTTTTGCTCGTTCTCTGCATTTCGTGATTCCTTCATGTCCTTCGTGGATCTTTGCGAGTATCTCTGGACGCATTGCTGTTGGGATCACCAGACGGTTACCTTTCAATAGCAAACCTTCCTGGATAGTATGGTCTGCGCTGACTGGCAGGTAGACTTTCTCATCCGATTCTAACTTTGGCCTGTCAGGCCACCCATGCACGGGGTAGTACTTTCGACATGTTGCATCGTCAGCTTGTGCTCGCTTGATTTCCTGCAGTCGCTTGTCGGTCATAGGAAGTGCGTCGATGACTGCGTTGACGTACGTTTGGCAGTCATCGTGGAAGCACTTTTCATCTGCCTGTCAGCTTTCCATAACTGGAGACCGCGACAACGTGTCTGTAGTGATCAAGTCCTTCCCAGGGACGTGTGAGATGCTATAGCTGAAGCGCATCAGCCTCATCCGGAATCGCTGTATTCTTGGTGGAAGTTCGTCAAGTGTCTTCTTTCGAAGAAATGAGACGAGAGGCTTGTGATCCGTCTTCTGTATGTGGAATGACGTGCCGACAAGGAAGTCGTTGTACCTCTCGCAAGTCCATGTTGTTGCTAATGCTTCTTTCTCAATTTGAGCATATCGTTGTTCGACTGCCGACATTGCTCTTGAAGCATACGCGATTGGTCGTAGTTCGCCATCTGGTTGCCTCTGTAGCAGCACTGCTCCAAGGCCATACGAGGATGCATCTGCTGAGACAACTGTTTCTCTTCGTACATCATACAGTGTCAGTACTGGAGCTGACGTCAGATTATCTTTCATCTGCATAAAGGCTTTCTGTTGTTCATGGCCCCACTTCCAGTCATTCTTCTTTCTCAGAAGATCTCGTGCTGGTTTTGTGCTGGCCGCTAGGGTTGATGTGAACTTTCCCATTTGATTGTACATTCCGAGAAATCGCCCGTACACTGTTGACGTCTGTTGGTTCTGGCATGTTCAGAATTGCCTTGACCTTCTCAGGATCTGGGTTCACTCCAGATTCGTTTATGATCTGGCCTAAGAACTTCACTTCTGGAACAGAGAACTGACACTTATTCTCGTTCAACGTGACCTTGGCACCTTGGAGTCTTCTGAGAACAGCCTGGATGCGTTCATCGTGTTAAATTTGTGTATTGCCAAACACTAGTATGTCATCCATATGACACAGCAATCCATCTATTCCTTCCAGAATTGTTACCATCCGTCGCTGGAAGTGTTCTGGTGCCGATGAGATCCGGAAAGGCAATCGGTTGAATCAGAATCTGCCGAACGGTGTCTTGAATGTTGTCAGTAAGGCAGACTATACTGACAACGGGATCTGCCAAAATCCAGAATTTGCGTCCAGTTTGGTGAAGATTCTCGCTCTTGCTAACTGTCCTAGAGTATATTCTACAGATTGCATTTCGTGACGTTCACGAACTACGCATTCGTTGAGCTTCGCTAGCTCTACGCAGATCCTAACATCATCTTTCTTTGGCAGTACAACCATCAGTGCACACCAATCAGTAGGCTGTTCGATTCTCGTTATCACTCCCATTTCCTCCATCTTTCTGAGCTCTTTCTTTGTTTCAGCCATCAGTGGCAGAGGTACTCTTCTTGGTACGGTGATGGCGAAAGGCTGGGCATCTTCCTTCAAAGTTATTGTGCAAGAACCTTCCATATTGCATAGTCCTTCGAAGAAACCCGGGAACTCGTTTTGGTAGTCATTTGCGCCTTCGACAGACTCAACTCTTCTGATCCGCTGGAGTGCCTCTATTGCTGGGATGTCCTGCAATGACTTCTGTATCCCTCTGACAACGTAAATGTTCTGGGTTACTGCCATTGTTTTTCCTCGAAGGACGGCTGTGAACATGCCTACCACTGTTTGCACACTTTGGTTGCCAACACCAAAGAGTTTCTTGTCTGGTGGTTTGAGAGGACTGACATCTTGTAATTTATAGTACACTTCGTCAGGGATAACAGTTTCATCTGCCCCAGTGTCAATGCGAAACTGAATGTTTGATTTCCCCAATTGTAGTGCTATCAGTCATCGCTCGTCGCTTGTGTTATCTTTCACTGTGCCCATAAATGCGTAATCATCATTGCTGCAGTTGCGCACTGTTCCTATTTGTTTGCTGGACAGACAAACTGACGCAAAATGTCCCATTTTTGCGCATTTGTGACACTTCACGTCTCTCGCCGGACAGTGCTGTTTAGGGTGTGATTCCTTGCCACATCGTCTGCATGCCTTCTGAGCGTCATGGGAAGTTGATTTGTACCATTTCGGCCTTGTTAGCCGAAAGACAACCTGTGGTTTGCCATGGTTACTACTTTTCGGTCTGGCATGTACCGCGTCAACATCAATGTTGCCCTCTGGCGGACTCCTTCGTACTACCGTCTGCTGTTTTTTGTACGGTTTCTTTCTGGCGGGCCTTGTCTATAGCCTTTTTCAGAGTCAATGTTGCGTCAAGTTGTAGTTTTACGGACAGTTGTTCGTCTCTTGTCCCGACAACTAGTCTGTCCCTTACAAGATCATCTCGTAACTCACCATAGCCACTGTGTTCTACCAGTTTGTAGAGTGATGTGATGAAGGAATCAATAGATTCACCAGACTCTTGTTTTCGCTGGTTGAACTTTGCCCTTTCGTATATCACGTTTCTGCTTCCGACGAAGTAGATGTCTAGTTTCCCCTTAACAGTGCCATATGCCTGTATTTCTTCGTCAGTCAAACTGAGTGATGCTAGTATGTCATCTGCTTCATCGCCCATACTGTAGATGAGAGTGTTTACCTGGTCATTTTCGGGTTTCGCAGACATCCCCGATGCTTGTCTCAACTGTTCTAATCTCCTGATCCATTTCGGCCATTCTTTGGATTCCTACAGTCCATTGGCTGCGGCGGTGCTTTCTGATACGATGGATTTATAGCCATCGTCCACTTCTTGACACCATGTACTGTTTTCTATTCAGATGTATTCAAAACGGACACAGGTTCATGAAACACGTCTACGTTTATGGGGTCAGCCCACTGTTGGTTTTCCTATAGGCGACCATGTTAACGTTTTGTCTGATTATAAGAAAACGTGACCTATAAAATGTCTTAAACTTCTCACCTGCTGTTATAATCATATCATTGACATGCCGATAGATTTTAACAAAAATTGCATACTTCCAGCTCTCGTAATATGCCTGTATGTGTGACACCAGTCAATATTTACAAATGCCGGCAAAAATTACTAAGCAAACAGGTCACACAGACAAATTGCTGTCAAATATCCTTCCGCTTATTCAAATCATCTACAAATCCACCATTTTACAGCCAACACCTTCTACAATCACACATGAAAATCTCCCTACTCAAATGCACATATGTCACAGCATGTGAATTTTTTATTTTTAAATCATTTCTCAAAAATACACTGCATTTTTCTTCGTGTGCAACATACAGGAAATCTAACTAGAACATGACCCCTTATTTCTCCGCTCTCTCCAAGCCGCCGTGTCCCCTCTCCGATAGTTTCCCCCACATATTTCATAAGGCTCACGCCACATCCTCCTTTCTCAGGAGTGCTCGCATACATTAACATTTCAGTGTCCCAATTGGCCACAGGTTACTAGCTCATAGCCACAGTTCAGGTCGATGTTTACCATCGATTGTGTACACACTACACAGCCACATTGTAGTCGCTGAGATAGGACGGAGGTTTCCTGTCTCTTGCTGGATTTCGTCTTGGTCCAGTTTCATCAATCACCGGTGGATAAGCCGCAACTAGTTCGTCTGTAGGTTGATCCACAGGAACTTCAACATCGTCTGATACTTCAACATCGTCCGGTACTACTTCGGATTTAGGGGCTGCAGGAGTTGGTAGCAAGTGTCGTCGATTTCTTTGCACAACACCCCTTCGTGTACGCACAATGTATGAACGTGGTGTCTGCGCTTGAGCTTGAACCGTTCCACGTCTGTCCAAGTCTTTAATCCAGACATTTTCGCCTGGTCTCAGTGGTCGTAGATTAGCTACGCGATGACGCTTATCAAATGCTTTCTTTTGTTGCTCCTTGATCCCGTTTTGCTTGTTCTTCATCGTTTGGTAGAACGGCCATTTTGGTTTCAAAGACGATGATATCATTGGCATGGCAGTTTTCGACCCATCAACAGTTCTGCTGGGCTATATCCGTTCCGCAAAGGTGTTGATCGATAAGCAAGTAATGTTGTGTACGGGTCATCACTTTTGTTCAACATCTCTTTGATGGTCTTCACAGCTCTCTCTGCCTATACATTGGATTGCGGATACTTCGGACTGCTTGTGATGTGTGTGAATCCATACTCTGTGGCGAAAGCACGGAATGTTTCTGCCGAGTACTGTGGCCTATTATCGGTAACGAGTTGTTCTGGTATACTATGTCTTGCAAATATGGATTTCATGTGGTTCACGATCGAAGGTGAGGTAGTGCTGCTCAGTTTGACGATTTCCACAAATGCAGATAGGTAGTCTACCACGATGAAATAGTTTAACCCGTTCAGGTCAAATAGGTCTGAGCCCTTCTTTTGCCACGGATAATCTGGTGTCTTTGATGGTATCATTGGCTCTACCCGGTTTATTCTCTCTTTGGCACACCTTTCACACCTCTCGACCAAGTCTTCAATCTCCTTGCTTAGACCCGGCCACCACACGGACTGTTTTGCTCGTTCTCTGCATTTCGTGATTCCTTGGTGTCTTTCGTGGATCTTTGCGAGTATCTCTGGACGCATTGCTGTTGGAGTTAACCAGACGGCTACCTTTCAATAGCAAACCCTCCTGGATAGTAAGGTCTGCGCTAACTGGCAGCTAGACTTTCTCATCCGATTCTAACTTTCGTCTGTCAGGCCACCCATGCAAGCATTAGTACTTTCGACATGTTGCATCGTCAGCTTGTGCTCGCTTGATTTCCTGCAGTCGCTTGTCGGTCATAGGAAGTGCGTCGATGACTGCGTTGACGTACGTTTGGCAGTCATCGTGGAAGCTCTTTTCATCTGCCTGTCAGCTTTCCATAATTGGAGACCGCGACAACGTGTCTGTAGTGATCAAGTCCTTCCCAGGGACGTGTGAGATGCTATAGCTGAAGCGCATCAGCCTCATCCGGAATCGCTGTATTCTTGGTGGTAGTTCGTCAAGTGTCTTCTTTCGAAGAAATGAGACGAGAGGCTTGTGATCCGTCTTCTGTATGTGGAATGACGTGCCGACAAGGAAGTCGTTGTACCTCTCGCAAGTCCATGTTGTTGCTAATGCTTCTTTCTCAATTTGAGTATATCGTTGTTCGACTGCCGACATTGCTCTTGAAGCATACGCGATTGGTCGTAGTTCGCCATCTGGTTGCCTCTGTAGCAGCACTGCTCCAAGACCATACGAGGATGCATCTGCTGAGACAACTGTTTCTCTTCGTACATCATACAGTGTCAGTACTGGAGCTGACGTCAGATTATCTTTCATCTGCATAAAGGCTTTCTGTTGTTCATGGCCCCACTTTCAGTCATTCTTCTTTCTCAGAAGATCTCGTGCTGGTTTTGTGCTGGCCGCTAGGGTTGATGTGAACTTTCCCATTTGATTGTACATTCCGAGAAATCGCCGTACACTGTTGACGTCTGTTGGTTCTGGTATGTTCAGAATTGCCTTGACCTTCTCAGGATCTGGGTTCACTCCAGATTCGTTTATGATCAGGCCTAAGAACTTCACTTCTGGAACAGAGAACTGACACTTATTCTCGTTCAACGTGACCTTTGCACCTTGGAGTCTTCTAAGAACAGCCTGGATGCGTTCATCGTGTTGACGTTGTGTATTGCCAAAGACAAGTATGTCATCCATATGACACAGCACTCCATCTATGCCTTCCAGAATTGTTGACATCCGTCGGTGGAAGTGTTCTGGAGCCGATGAGATCCGGAAAGGCAATCGGTTGAAGCAGAATCTGCCGAATGGTGTCATGAATGTTGTCAGTAAGGCAGACTCTACTGACAACGGGACCTGCCAAAATCCAGAATTTGCGTCCAGTTTGGTGAAGATTCTCGCTCCTGCTAACTGTCCTAGAGTATATTCTACAGATGTCATTTCGTGACGTTCACGAAATACGCTTTCGTTGAGCTTCCTTAGGTCTACGCAGATCCTAATATCATCTTTCTTTGGCACTACAACCATCGGTGCACACCAATCAGTAGGCTGTTCGATTCTCGTTATCACTCCCATTTCCTCCATCTTTCTGAGCTCTTTCTTTCTTTTAGCCATCAGTGGCAGAGGTACTCTTCTTGGTACGGTGATGGCGAAAGGCTGGGCATCTTCCTTCAAAGTTATTGTGTAAGGACCTTCCATCTTGCCTAGTCCTTCGAAGAGATCCGGGAACTCGGTTTTGTAGTCATTTGCGCCTTCGACAGATTGAACTCTTCTGATCCGCTGGAGTGCCTCTATTGCTGGGATGCCCAGCAATGACTTCTGTATCCCTCTGACAACGTAAATGTTCTGGGTTACTGCCATTGTTTTTCCTCGAAGGACGGCTGTGAACATACCTACCAGTGTTAGCACGCTTTGGTTGCCAACTCCAAAGAGAGTTTCTTGTCTGGTGGTTTGAGAGGACTGACATCTTGTAGTTGATCGTACACTTCGTTTGGGATGACAGTTTCATTTGCCCCAGTTTCAATGCGAAACTGAATGTTTGATTTCCCCAATTGTAGTGCTATCAGCCATCGCTCGTCGCTTGTGTTATCCTTCACTGTGCCCATAAATGCTTAATCATCACTGCTGCAGTTGCGCACTGTTCCTGTTTGTTTGCTGGACAGACAAACTGACGAAAAATGTCCCATTTTTGAGCATTTGTGACACTTCATGTCTCTCGCCGGACAGTGCTGTTTTGGGTGTGATTCCTTGCCACATCATCTGCATGTCTTCTGAGCGTGATGGGATGTTGATCTGTACCATTTTGGCCTTGTTTGCCGAAAGACAACCTGTGGTTTGCCGTGGTTACTACTTTTCGGACTGGCCTGTATCGCGTCAACATCAGTGTTGCCCTCTGGCGGACTCCTTCGTTCTACCGCCTGCTGTTTTTGTACGGTTTCTTTCTGGCGGGCCTTGTCTACAGCCTTTTTCAGTCAATGTTGCGTCAAGTTGTAGTTTTACCGACAGTTGTTCGTCTCTTGTCCCGACAACAAGTCTGTCCCTTACAAGATCATCTCATAACTCGCCATAGCCACTGTGTTTTGCCAGTTTGTAGAGTGACGTGATGAATGAATCAATAGATTCACCAGACTCTTGTTTTCGCTGGTTGAACTTTGCCCTTTCGTATATCACGTTTCTGCTTCCGACAAAGTAGCTGTCTTGTTTCCCCTTAACAGTGCCATATGCCTGTATTTTATCGTCATTCAAACTGAGTAATGCTAATATGTCATCTGCTTCATCGCCCATACTGTAGATCAGAGTGTTTACCTGGTCATTTTCGGGTTTCGCAGACATCCCCGATACTTTTCTAAACCGCTCGAATCTCCTGATCCATTTCGGCCATTCTTCTGGATTCCTACAGTCCATTGGCTGAGGCGGTGTTATCTGATACGATGGATTTACAGCCATCGTCCACTTCTTGACACCATATACTGTTTTATATTCAGATGTATTCAAAACGGACACAGGTTCATGAAACACGTCTACGTTTATGGGGTCAGCCCACTGTTGGTTTTCCCATAGGCGACAATGTTAACGTTTTGTCTGATTATAAGAAAACGTGACCTATAAAATGTCTTAAACTTCTCACCTGCTGTTACCATCATCTCCTTGACATGCCGATATATTTTAACAAAAATTGCATACTTCCAGCTCTCGTAAAATGCCTGTATATGTGACACCCGTCAATATTTACAAATGCTGGCAAAAATTACTCCGCAAACAGGTCACACAGGCAAATTGCTGTCAAATATCCTTCCGCATATTCATATCATCTAGAAATCCACCATTTTACAGTCAACACCTTCAACAATCACACATCAAAATCTCCCTACTCAAATGCACTTATGTCACAGCATGTGAATTTTGTAACAAAATCATTTCTCAAAAATACACTGCATTTTTCTTCGTGTGCAACATAGAGGAAATCTAACTAGAACATGACCCCTTATTTCTCCTCTCACTCCAAGCCGCCGTGTCCCCACTCCGTTAGTCTCCCCCACATATTTCATGAGGCTCACGCCACATCCTCCTTTCTCAGGAGTGCTCGCATACATTAACATTTCAGTGTCCCAATTGGCCAGAGGTTACTAGCACATAGCCACAGTTCAGGTCGATGTTTACCATCGATTGTGTAAACTCTACACAGCCACATTGTAGTCGCTGAGATAGGACGGAGGTATCCTGTCTCTTGCTGGATTTCGTCTTGGTCCAGGTTTATCAATCACCGGTGGATAGGCCGCAACTCTTTCGTCTGTAGGTTGATCCTCAGGAACTTCAACATCGTCTGATACTTCAACATCGTCCGGTACCGCTTCGGATTTAGGGGCTACAGGAGTTGGTAGCAAGTGTCGTCGATTTCGTCGCACAACACCCCTTCGTGTGCGCACAATGTATGAACGTGGTATCTGCGCTTGTGCTTGAACCGTTCCACGTCTGTCCAAGTCTTTAATCCAGACATTTTCGCCTAGTCTCAGTGGTCGTAGATTAGCTACGCGATGACGCTCATCAAATGCTTTCTTTTGTTGTTCCTTGATCCCGTTTTGCTTGTTCTTCATCGTTTGAAAGAACGGCCATTTTGGTTTCAAAAACGATGATATCATTGGCATGGCAGTTTTCGACCCAGCAACAGTTCTGCTGGGCTATATCCGTTCCGCAAAGGTGTTGATCGATAAGCAAGTAATGTTGTGTACGGGTCATCACTTTTGTTCAACATCTCTTTGATGGTCTTCACAGCTCTTTCTGCCTCTCCATTGGCTTGCGGATACTTCGGACTGCTTGTGATGTGTGTGAATCCATACTCTGTGGCGAAAGCACGGAATGTTTCTGCCGAGTACTGTGGCCTATTATCGGTAACGAGTTGTTCTGGTATACCATGTCTTGCAAATATGGATTTCATGTGGTTCACGATCGAAGGTGAGGTAGTGCTGCTCAGTTTGACGATTTCCACAAATGCAGATAGGTAGTCTACCACGATGAAATAGTTTAACCCGTTCAGGTCAAATAGGTCTGAGCCCTTCTTTTGCCACGGATAATCTGGTATCTTTGATGGTATCATTGGCTCTACCCGGTTTATTCTCTCTTTGGCACACCTTTCACACCTCTCGACCAAGTCTTCAATCTCCTTGCTTAGACCCGGCCACCACACGGACTGTTTTGCTCGTTCTCTGCATTTCGTGATTCCTTGGTGTCTTTCGTGGATCTTTGCGAGTATCTCTGGACGCATTGCTGTTGGAGTTACCAGACGGCTACCTTTCAATAGCAAACCCTCCTGGATAGTAAGGTCTGCGCTAACTGGCAGCTAGACTTTCTCATCCGATTCTAACTTTCGTCTGTCAGGCCACCCATGCAAGCATTAGTACTTTCGACATGTTGCATCGTCAGCTTGTGCTCGCTTGATTTCCTGCAGTCGCTTGTCGGTCATAGGAAGTGCGTCGATGACTGCGTTGACGTACGTTTGGCAGTCATCGTGGAAGCTCTTTTCATCTGCCTGTCAGCTTTCCATAATTGGAGACCGCGACAACGTGTCTGTAGTGATCAAGTCCTTCCCAGGGACGTGTGAGATGCTATAGCTGAAGCGCATCAGCCTCATCCGGAATCGCTGTATTCTTGGTGGTAGTTCGTCAAGTGTCTTCTTTCGAAGAAATGAGACGAGAGGCTTGTGATCCGTCTTCTGTATGTGGAATGACGTGCCGACAAGGAAGTCGTTGTACCTCTCGCAAGTCCATGTTGTTGCTAATGCTTCTTTCTCAATTTGAGTATATCGTTGTTCGACTGCCGACATTGCTCTTGAAGCATACGCGATTGGTCGTAGTTCGCCATCTGGTTGCCTCTGTAGCAGCACTGCTCCAAGACCATACGAGGATGCATCTGCTGAGACAACTGTTTCTCTTCGTACATCATACAGTGTCAGTACTGGAGCTGACGTCAGATTATCTTTCATCTGCATAAAGGCTTTCTGTTGTTCATGGCCCCACTTCCAGTCATTCTTCTTTCTCAGAAGATCTCGTGCTGGTTTTGTGCTGGCCGCTAGGGTTGATGTGAACTTTCCCATTTGATTGTACATTCCGAGAAATCGCCGTACACTGTTGACGTCTGTTGGTTCTGGTATGTTCAGAATTGCCTTGACCTTCTCAGGATCTGGGTTCACTCCAGATTCGTTTATGATCAGGCCTAAGAACTTCACTTCTGGAACAGAGAACTGACACTTATTCTCGTTCAACGTGACCTTTGCACCTTGGAGTCTTCTAAGAACAGCCTGGATGCGTTCATCGTGTTGACGTTGTGTATTGCCAAAGACAAGTATGTCATCCATATGACACAGCACTCCATCTATGCCTTCCAGAATTGTTGACATCCGTCGGTGGAAGTGTTCTGGAGCCGATGAGATCCGGAAAGGCAATCGGTTGAAGCAGAATCTGCCGAATGGTGTCATGAATGTTGTCAGTAAGGCAGACTCTACTGACAACGGGACCTGCCAAAATCCAGAATTTGCGTCCAGTTTGGTGAAGATTCTCGCTCCTGCTAACTGTCCTAGAGTATATTCTACAGATGTCATTTCGTGACGTTCACGAAATACGCTTTCGTTGAGCTTCCTTAGGTCTACGCAGATCCTAATATCATCTTTCTTTGGCACTACAACCATCGGTGCACACCAATCAGTAGGCTGTTCGATTCTCGTTATCACTCCCATTTCCTCCATCTTTCTGAGCTCTTTCTTTCTTTTAGCCATCAGTGGCAGAGGTACTCTTCTTGGTACGGTGATGGCGAAAGGCTGGGCATCTTCCTTCAAAGTTATTGTGTAAGGACCTTCCATCTTGCCTAGTCCTTCGAAGAGATCCGGGAACTCGGTTTTGTAGTCATTTGCGCCTTCGACAGATTGAACTCTTCTGATCCGCTGGAGTGCCTCTATTGCTGGGATGCCCAGCAATGACTTCTGTATCCCTCTGACAACGTAAATGTTCTGGGTTACTGCCATTGTTTTTCCTCGAAGGACGGATGTGAACATACCTACCAGTGTTAGCACGCTTTGGTTGCCAACTCCAAAGAGAGTTTCTTGTCTGGTGGTTTGAGAGGACTGACATCTTGTAGTTGATCGTACACTTCGTTTGGGATGACAGTTTCATTTGCCCCAGTTTCAATGCGAAACTGAATGTTTGATTTCCCCAATTGTAGTGCTATCAGCCATCGCTCGTCGCTTGTGTTATCCTTCACTGTGCCCATAAATGCTTAATCATCACTGCTGCAGTTGCGCACTGTTCCTGTTTGTTTGCTGGACAGACAAACTGACGAAAAATGTCCCATTTTTGAGCATTTGTGACACTTCATGTCTCTCGCCGGACAGTGCTGTTTTGGGTGTGATTCCTTGCCACATCATCTGCATGTCTTCTGAGCGTGATGGGATGTTGATCTGTACCATTTTGGCCTTGTTTGCCGAAAGACAACCTGTGGTTTGCCGTGGTTACTACTTTTCGGACTGGCCTGTATCGCGTCAACATCAGTGTTGCCCTCTGGCGGACTCCTTCGTTCTACCGCCTGCTGTTTTTGTACGGTTTCTTTCTGGCGGGCCTTGTCTACAGCCTTTTTCAGTCAATGTTGCGTCAAGTTGTAGTTTTACCGACAGTTGTTCGTCTCTTGTCCCGACAACAAGTCTGTCCCTTACAAGATCATCTCATAACTCGCCATAGCCACTGTGTTTTGCCAGTTTGTAGAGTGACGTGATGAATGAATCAATAGATTCACCAGACTCTTGTTTTCGCTGGTTGAACTTTGCCCTTTCGTATATCACGTTTCTGCTTCCGACAAAGTAGCTGTCTTGTTTCCCCTTAACAGTGCCATATGCCTGTATTTTATCGTCATTCAAACTGAGTAATGCTAATATGTCATCTGCTTCATCGCCCATACTGTAGATCAGAGTGTTTACCTGGTCATTTTCGGGTTTCGCAGACATCCCCGATACTTTTCTAAACCGCTCGAATCTCCTGATCCATTTCGGCCATTCTTCTGGATTCCTACAGTCCATTGGCTGAGGCGGTGTTATCTGATACGATGGATTTACAGCCATCGTCCACTTCTTGACACCATATACTGTTTTATATTCAGATGTATTCAAAACGGACACAGGTTCATGAAACACGTCTACGTTTATGGGGTCAGCCCACTGTTGGTTTTCCCATAGGCGACAATGTTAACGTTTTGTCTGATTATAAGAAAACGTGACCTATAAAATGTCTTAAACTTCTCACCTGCTGTTACCATCATCTCCTTGACATGCCGATATATTTTAACAAAAATTGCATACTTCCAGCTCTCGTAAAATGCCTGTATATGTGACACCCGTCAATATTTACAAATGCTGGCAAAAATTACTCCGCAAACAGGTCACACAGGCAAATTGCTGTCAAATATCCTTCCGCATATTCATATCATCTAGAAATCCACCATTTTACAGTCAACACCTTCAACAATCACACATCAAAATCTCCCTACTCAAATGCACTTATGTCACAGCATGTGAATTTTGTAACAAAATCATTTCTCAAAAATACACTGCATTTTTCTTCGTGTGCAACATAGAGGAAATCTAACTAGAACATGACCCCTTATTTCTCCTCTCACTCCAAGCCGCCGTGTCCCCACTCCGTTAGTCTCCCCCACATATTTCATGAGGCTCACGCCACATCCTCCTTTCTCAGGAGTGCTCGCATACATTAACATTTCAGTGTCCCAATTGGCCAGAGGTTACTAGCACATAGCCACAGTTCAGGTCGATGTTTACCATCGATTGTGTAAACTCTACACAGCCACATTGTAGTCGCTGAGATAGGACGGAGGTGTCCTGTCTCTTGCTGGATTTCGTCTTGGTCCAGGTTTATCAATCACCGGTGGATAGGCCGCAACTCTTTCGTCTGTAGGTTGATCCTCAGGAACTTCAACATCGTCTGATACTTCAACATCGTCCGGTACCGCTTCGGATTTAGGGGCTACAGGAGTTGGTAGCAAGTGTCGTCGATTTCGTCGCACAACACCCCTTCGTGTGCGCACAATGTATGAACGTGGTATCTGCGCTTGTGCTTGAACCGTTCCACGTCTGTCCAAGTCTTTAATCCAGACATTTTCGCCTAGTCTCAGTGGTCGTAGATTAGCTACGCGATGACGCTCATCAAATGCTTTCTTTTGTTGTTCCTTGATCCCGTTTTGCTTGTTCTTCATCGTTTGAAAGAACGGCCATTTTGGTTTCAAAAACGATGATATCATTGGCATGGCAGTTTTCGACCCAGCAACAGTTCTGCTGGGCTATATCCGTTCCGCAAAGGTGTTGATCGATAAGCAAGTAATGTTGTGTACGGGTCATCACTTTTGTTCAACATCTCTTTGATGGTCTTCACAGCTCTTTCTGCCTCTCCATTGGCTTGCGGATACTTCGGACTGCTTGTGATGTGTGTGAATCCATACTCTGTGGCGAAAGCACGGAATGTTTCTGCCGAGTACTGTGGCCTATTATCGGTAACGAGTTGTTCTGGTATACCAAGTCTTGCAAATATGGATTTCATGTGGTTCACGATCGAAGGTGAGGTAGTGCTGCTCAGTTTGACGATTTCCACAAATGCAGATAGGTAGTCTACCACGATGAAATAGTTTAACCCGTTCAGGTCAAATAGGTCTGAGCCCTTCTTTTGCCACGGATAATCTGGTATCTTTGATGGTATCATTGGCTCTACCCGGTTTATTCTCTCTTTCGCACACCTGTCACACCTCTCGACCAAGTCTTCAATCTCCTTGCTTAGACCCGGCCACCACACGGACTGTTTTGCTCGTTCTCTGCATTTCGTGATTCCTTGGTGTCTTTCGTGGATCTTTGCGAGTATCTCTGGACGCATTGCTGTTGGAATTACCAGACGGCTACCTTTCAATAGCAAACCCTCCTGGATAGTAAGGTATGCGCTGACTGGCAGGTAGACTTTCTCATCCGATTCTAACTTTCGTCTGTCAGGCCACCCATGCACGCATTAGTACTTTCGACATGTTGCATCGTCAGCTTGTGCTCGCTTGATTTCCTGCAGTCGCTTGTCGGTCATAGGAAGTGCGTCGATGACTGCGTTGACGTACGTTTGGCAGTCCTCTTGGAAGATCTTGTCATCTGCCTGTGAGCTTTCCGTAACTGGAGCCCGCGACAACGTGTCTGCAGTGATCAAGTCCTTTCCAAGGACGTGTGAGATTCTACAGCTGAAGCTCGTCTCGTCCGGAATCGCCGTATTCTTGGTGGAAGTTCGTCAAGTGTCTTCTTTCCATGAAGTGAGACGAGAGGCTTGTGATCCGTCTGTATGTGGAATGACGTGCCGACAAGGAAGTCGTTGTACCTCTCGCAAGCCCATGTTGTTGCTAATGCTTCTTTCTCAATTTGAGCATATCGTTGTTCGACTGCCGACATTGCTCTTGAAGCATTCGCGATTGGTCGTAGTTCGCCATATGGTTGCCTCTGTAGCAGCACTGCTCCAAGGCCATACGAGGATGCATCTGCTGAGACAACTGTTTCTCTTCGTACATCATACAGTGTCAGTACTGGAGCTGACGTCAGATTGTCTTTCATCTGCATAAAGGCTTTCTGTTGTTCATGGCCCCACTTCCAGTCATTCTTCTTTCTCAGAAGATCTCGTGCTGGTTTTGTGCTGGCCGCTAGGGTTTATGTGAACTTTCCATTTGATTGTACATTCCGAGAAATCGCCGTACACTGTTGACGTCTGTTGGTTCTGGCATGTTCAGAATTGCCTTGACCTTCTCAGGATCTGGGTTCACTCCAGATTCGTTTATGATCAGGCCTAAGAACTTCACTTCTGGAACAGAGAACTGACACTTATTCTCGTTCAACGTGACCTTTGCACCTTGGAGTCTTCTAAGAACAGCCTGGATGCGTTCATCGTGTTGACGTTGTGTATTGCCAAAGACAAGTATGTCATCCATATGACACAGCACTCCATCTATGCCTTCCAGAATTGTTGACATCCGTCGGTGGAAGTGTTCTGGAGCCGATGAGATCCGGAAAGGCAATCGGTTGAAGCAGAATCTGCCGAATGGTGTCATGAATGTTGTCAGTAAGGCAGACTCTACTGACAACGGGACCTGCCAAAATCCAGAATTTGCGTCCAGTTTGGTGAAGATTCTCGCTCCTGCTAACTGTCCTAGAGTATATTCTACAGATGGCATTTCGTGACGTTCACGAACTACGCTTTCGTTGAGCTTCCTTAGGTCTACGCAGATCCTAATATCATCTTTCTTTGGCACTACAACCATCGGTGCACACCAATCAGTAGGCTGTTCGATTCTCGTTATCACTCCCATTTCCTCCATCTTTCTGAGCTCTTTCTTTCTTTTAGCCATCAGTGGCAGAGGTACTCTTCTTGGTACGGTGATAGCGAAAGGCTGGGCATCTTCCTTCAAAGTTATTGTGTAAGGACCTTCCATCTTGCCTAGTCCTTCGAAGAGATCCGGGAACTCGGTTTTGTAGTCATTTGCGCCTTCGACAGATTCAACTCTTCTGATCCGCTGGAGTGCCTCTATTGCTGGGATGCCCAGCAACGACTTCTGTATCCCTCTGACAACTTAAATGTTCTGGGTTACTGCCATTGTTGTTCCTCGAAGGACGGCTGTGAACATGCCTACCAGTGTTAGCACGCTTTGGTTGCCAACACCAAAGAGAGTTTCTTGTCTGGTGGTTTGAGAGAACTGACATCTTGTAGTTTATCGTACACTTCGTTTGGGATGACAGTTTCATTTGCCCCAGTTTCAATGCGAAACTGAATGTTTGATTTCCCCAATTGTAGTGCTATCAGCCATCGCTCGTCGCTTGTGTTATCCTTCACTGTGCCCATAAATGCTTAATCATCACTGCTGCAGTTGCGCACTGTTCCTGTGTGTTTGCTGGACAGACAAACTGACGCAAAATGTCCCATTTTTGCGCATTTGTGACACTTCATGTCTCTCGCCGGACAGTGCTGTTTTGGGTGTGATTCCTTGCCACATCATCTGCATGTCTTCTGAGCGTGATGGGAAGTTGATCTGTACCATTTTGGCCTTGTTTGCCGAAAGACAACCTGTGGTTTGCCGTGGTTACTACTTTTCGGACTGGCCTGTATCGCGTCAACATCAGTGTTGCCCTCTGGCGGACTCCTTCGTTCTACCGTCTGCTGTTTTTGTACGGTTTCTTTCTGGCGGGCCTTGTCTACAGCCTTTTTCAGTCAATGTTGGGTCAAGTTGTAGTTTTACCGACAGTTGTTCGTCTCTTGTCCCGACAACAAGTCTGTCCCTTACAAGATCATCTCATAACTCGCCATAGCCACTGTGTTCTGCCAGTTTGTAGAGTGACGTGATGAATGAATCAATAGATTCACCAGACTCTTGTTTTCGCTGGTTGAACTTTGCCCTTTCGTATATCACGTTTCTGCTTCCGACGAAGTAGCTGTCTAGTTTCCCCTTAACAGTGCCATATGCCTGTATTTCTTCGTCATTCAAACTGAGTAATGCTAATATGTCATCTGCTTCATCGCCCATACTGTAGATCAGAGTGTTTACCTGGTCATTTTCGGGTTTCGCAGACATCCCCGATGCTTGTCTAAACCGCTCGAATCTCCTGATCCATTTCGGCCATTCTTCTGGATTCCTACAGTCCATTGGCTGCGGCGGTGTTATCTGATACGATGGATTTACAGCCATCGTCCACTTCTTGACACCATGTACTGTTTTATATTCAGATGTATTCAAAACGGACACAGGTTCATGAAACACGTCTACGTTTATGGGGTCAGCCCACTGTTGGTTTTCCCATAGGCGACAATGTTAACGTTTTGTCTGATTATAAGAAAACGTGACCTATAAAATGTCTTAAACTTCTCACCTGCTGTTATCATCATCTCATTGACATGCCGATAGATTTTAACAAAAATTGCATACTTCCAGCTCTCGTAAAATGCCTGTATGTGTGACACCCGTCAATATTTACAAATGCTGACAAAAATTACTCCGCAAACAGGTCACACAGGCAAATTGCTGTCAAAAATCCTTCCGCTTATTCATATCATCTAGAAATCCACCATATTACAGTCAACACCTTCAGCAATCACACAACAAAATCTACCTTCTCAATTGCACTTATGTCACAGCATGTGAATTTTTTAACAAAATCATTTCTCAAAAATACACTGCTTTTTTCTTCGTGTGCAACATAGAGGAAATCTAACTAGAACATGACCCCTTATTTCTCCGCTCTCTCCAAGCCGCCGTGTCCCAACTCCGTTAGTCTCCCCCACATATTTCATGAGGCTCACGCCACATCCTCCTTTCTCAGGAGTGCTCGCATACATTAATATTTCAGTGTCCCAATTGGCCAGATTTTACTAGCACATAGCCACAGTTCAGGTCGATGTTTACCATCGATTGTGTAAACTCTACACAGCCACATTGTAGTCGCTGAGATAGGACGGAGGTTTCCTGTCTCTTGCTGGATTTCGTCTTGGTCCAGGTTTATCAATCACCGGTGGATAGGCCGCAACTAGTTCGTCTGTAGGTTGATCCTCAGGAACTTCAACATCGTCTGATACTTCAACATCGTCCGGTACCGCTTCGGATTTAGGGGCTACAGGAGTTGGTAGCAAGTGTCGTCGATTTCGTCGCACAACACCCCTTCGTGTACGCACAATGTATGAACGTGGTGTCTGCGCTTGTGCTTGAACCGTTCCACGTCTGTCCAAGTCTTTAATCCAGACATTTTCGCCTGGTCTCAGTGGTCGTAGATTAGCTACGCGATGACGCTTATCAAATGCTTTCTTTTGTTGTTCCTTGATCCCGTTTTGCTTGTTCTTCATCGTTTGGAAGAACGGCCATTTTGGTTTCAAAGACGATGATATCATTGGCATGGCAGTTTTCGACCCATCAACAGTTCTGCTGCTCTATATCCGTTCCGCAAAGGTGTTGATCGATAAGCAAGTAATGTTGTGTACGGGTCATCACTTTTGTTCAACATCTCTTTGATGGTCTTCACAGCTCTTTCTGCCTCTCCATTGGCTTGCGGATACTTCGGACTGCTTGTGATGTGTGTGAATCCATACTCTGTGGCGAAAGCACGGAATGTTTCTGCCGAGTACTGTGGCCTATTATCGGTAACGAGTTGTTCTGGTATACCAAGTCTTGCAAATATGGATTTCATGTGGTTCACGATCGAAGGTGAGGTAGTGCTGCTCAGTTTGACGATTTCCACAAATGCAGATAGGTAGTCTACCACGATGAAATAGTTTAACCCGTTCAGGTTAAATAGGTCTGAGCCCTTCTTTTGCCACGGATAATCTGGTATCTTTGATGGTATCATTGGCTCTACCCGGTTTATTCTCTCTTTCGCACACCTGTCACACCTCTCGACCAAGTCTTCAATCTCCTTGCTTAGACCCGGCCACCACACGGACTGTTTTGCTCGTTCTCTGCATTTCGTGATTCCTTGGTGTCTTTCGTGGATCTTTGCGAGTATCTCTGGACGCATTGCTGTTGGAATTACCAGACGGCTACCTTTCAATAGCAAACCCTCCTGGATAGTAAGGTATGCGCTGACTGGCAGGTAGACTTTCTCATCCGATTCTAACTTTCGTTTGTCAGGCCACCCATGCACGCATTAGTACTTTCGACATGTTGCATCGTCAGCTTGTGCTCGCTTGATTTCCTGCAGTCGCTTGTCGGTCATAGGAAGTGCGTCGATGACTGCGTTGACGTACGTTTGGCAGTCCTCTTCGAAGATCTTGTCATCTGCCTGTGAGCTTTCCGTAACTGGAGCCCGCGACAACGTGTCTGCAGTGATCAAGTCCTTTCCAAGGACGTGTGAGATTCTATAGCTGAAGCGCATCAGTCTCGTCCGGAATCGCCGTATTCTTGGTGGAAGTTCGTCAAGTGTCTTCTTTCCAAAAAGTGAGACGAGAGGCTTGTGATCCGTCTGTATGTGGAATGACGTGCCGACAAGGAAGTCGTTGTACCTCACGCAAGCCCATGTTGTTGCTAATGCTTCTTTCTCAATTTGAGCATATCGTTGTTCGACTGCCGACATTGCTCTTGAAGCATACGCGTTTGGTCGTAGTTCGCCATCTGGTTGCCTCTGTAGCAGCACTGCTCCAAGGCCATACGAGGATGCATCTGCTGAGACAACTGTTTCTCTTCGTACATCATACAGTGTCAGTACTGCAGCTGACGTCAGATTGTCTTTCATCTGCATAAAGGCTTTCTGTTGTTCATGGCCCCACTTCCAGTCATTCTTCTTTCTCAGAAGATCTCGTGCTGGTTTTGTGCTGGCCGCTAGGGTTGATGTGAACTTTCCCATTTGATTGTACATTCCGAGAAATCGCCGTACACTGTTGACGTCTGTTGGCTCTGGCATGTTCAGAATTGCCATGACCTTCTCAGGATCTGGGTTCACTCCAGATTCGTTTATGATCAGGCCTAAGAACTTCACTTCTGGAACAGAGAACTGACACTTATTCTCGTTCAACGTGACCTTTGCACCTTGGAGTCTTCTGAGAACAGCCTGGATGCGTTCATCGTGTTGACGTTGTGTATTGCCAAAGACAAGTATGTCATCCATATGACACAGCACTCCATCTATGCCTTCCAGAATTGTTGACATCCGTCGGTGGAAGTGTTCTGGAGCCGATGAGATCCGGAAAGGCAATCGGTTGAAGCAGAATCTGCCGAATGGTGTCATGAATGTTGTCAGTAAGGCAGACTCTACTGACAACGGGACCTGCCAAAATCCAGAATTTGCGTCCAGTTTGGTGAAGATTCTCGCTCCTGCTAACTGTCCTAGAGTATATTCTACAGATGGCATTTCGTGACGTTCACGAACTACGCTTTCGTTGAGCTTCCTTAGGTCTACGCAGATCCTAATATCATCTTTCTTTGGCACTACAACCATCGGTGCACACCAATCAGTAGGCTGTTCGATTCTCGTTATCACTCCCATTTCCTCCATCTTTCTGAGCTCTTTCTTTCTTTTAGCCATCAGTGGCAGAGGTACTCTTCTTGGTACGGTGATGGCGAAAGGCTGGGCATCTTCCTTCAAAGTTATTGTGTAAGGACCTTCCATCTTGCCTAGTCCTTCGAAGAGATCCGGGAACTCGGTTTTGTAGTCATTTGCGCCTTCGACAGATTCAACTCTTCTGATCCGCTGGAGTGCCTCTATTGCTGGGATGCCCAGCAACGACTTCTGTATCCCTCTGACAACTTAAATGTTCTGGGTTACTGCCATTGTTGTTCCTCGAAGGACTGCTGTGAATATGCCTACCAGTGTTAGCACGCTTTGGTTGCCAACACCAAAGAGAGTTTCTTGTCTGGTGGTTTGAGAGAACTGACATCTTGTAGTTTATCGTACACTTCGTTTGGGATGACAGTTTCATTTGCCCCAGTTTCAATGCGAAACTGAATGTTTGATTTCCCCAATTGTAGTGCTATCAGCCATCGCTCGTCGCTTGTGTTATCCTTCACTGTGCCCATAAATGCTTAATCATCACTGCTGCAGTTGCGCACTGTTCCTGTGTGTTTGCTGGACAGACAAACTGACGCAAAATTTCCCATTTTTGCGCAATTGTGACACTTCATGTCTCTCGCCGGACAGTGCTGTTTTGGGTGTGATTCCTTGCCACATCATCTGCATGTCTTCTGAGCGTGATGGGAAGTTGATCTGTACCATTTTGGCCTTGTTTGCCGAAAGACAACCTGTGGTTTGCCGTGGTTACTACTTTTCGGACTGGCCTGTATCGCGTCAACATCAGTGTTGCCCTCTGGCGGACTCCTTCGTTCTACCGTCTGCTGTTTTTGTACGGTTTCTTTCTGGCGGGCCTTGTCTACAGCCTTTTTCAGTCAATGTTGCGTCAAGTTGTAGTTTTACCGACAGTTGTTCGTCTCTTGTCCCGACAACAAGTCTGTCCCTTACAAGATCATCTCATAACTCGCCATAGCCACTGTGTTCTGCCAGTTTGTAGAGTGACGTGATGAATGAATCAATAGATTCACCAGACTCTTGTTTTCGCTGGTTGAACTTTGCCCTTTCGTATATCACGTTTCTGCTTCCGACGAAGTAGCTGTCTAGTTTCCCCTTAACAGTGCCATATGCCTGTATTTCTTCGTCATTCAAACTGAGTAATGCTAATATGTCATCTGCTTCATCGCCCATACTGTAGATCAGAGTGTTTACCTGGTCATTTTCGGGTTTCGCAGACATCCCCGATGCTTGTCTAAACCGCTCGAATCTCCTGATCCATTTCGGCCATTCTTCTGGATTCCTACAGTCCATTGGCTGCGGCGGTGTTATCTGATACGATGGATTTACAGCCATCGTCCACTTCTTGACACCATGTACTGTTTTATATTCAGATGTATTCAAAACGGACACAGGTTCATGAAACACGTCTACGTTTATGGGGTCAGCCCACTGTTGGTTTTCCCATAGGCAACAATGTTAACGTTTTGTCTGATTATAAGAAAACGTGACCTATAAAATGTCTTAAACTTCTCACCTGCTGTTATCATCATCTCATTGACATGCCGATAGATTTTTACAAAAATTGCATACTTCCAGCTCTCGTAAAATGCCTGTATGTGTGACACCCGTCAATATTTACAAATGCCGGCAAAAATTACTCCGCAAACAGGTCACACAGGCAAATTGCTGTCAAATATCCTTCCGCTTATTCAAATCATCTAGAAATCCACCATTTTACAGTCAACACTTTCTATAATCACACATGAAAATCTTCCTACTCAAATGCACTTATGTCACAGCATGTGAATTTTGTAAAAAAAATCATTTCTCAAAAATACACTGCATTTTTCTTCGTGTGCAACATACAGGAAGTCTAAGTAGAACATGACCCCTTATTTATCCGCTCTCTCCAAGCCGCCGTGTCCCCTCTCCGATAGTCTGCCCCACATATTTCATGAGGCTCACGCCACAATAGACCTAGAGACTTTATGTGTCAGTTTGAGGCGAACAGTTCGCATAGGTAACTTTCAAACTGGCTATTATCAAAAAATCACTATGTCCAAAACAGCTAAGAAAAATCACCTCACAAACCTTCATTCCACGAGACAACAACCTGTTCGGATTCACCACTAATGGTGCGGCCATGACTCATGAGACTAGCATGAGGTATCGCTTCATTTAATAGAAATCATATGTATATGAAGCGGCCATCTTTCCAGCGACACAGTTCCATATTTACAAATAGCGGGATCAACCAAGTCCTGATATTTAATTCTCGAGATTCGAAAAGAGAATGACGATAATCGTCTAAATCAAGGTATTTACATTATTTTCTAGCGTCATGTTATTTACATAACCAATCAGACCAAACGTATATCACGTGACTTCGGGTATGACGGCACTTCCGACATAGCCTACTATTAAAAAGCGGCCATCTTTCAAACGATTCAATTACGGATGCACAGCTTCCGTTGCTCCTAACTTCATTAACTGTTGCATGTTCAAATAATACAAGTAGATAATTTACTTACAGGAGTTACACTTGCAGGAAGCAGTTCCGTTTGCAGGGAAGTAGTTGTAAAAATAGGTTTCAAGACGTCTTAGACTAAGAACATGCATGAATAGGAAAATCTCAAACAATACTAACCCTCCCTCAAATGGGAAAATATTCAAAACTACCTTGAAAAATGTTCCTTGCAGAAAAATGGCACCCCCAGTCAACCACACTACATGCCTGTTAACTCTGTTCTGCAATGTAGCAACTATTACAAAATTATGGTTGTGTACTGCTTATGTATCTATCATAAATCACATACAATTCTTTCTTATTTGAAACAGAACTATTATAATCATATGTACACAACATGAACAACATGTGTGAAACTATAATCAACATGCTGACATAGAGGAAACTTTATATTGGCATCTTTCACCGTTAGCAACTTATGTTCTTCTGCCCCCTGTCTCTACCAACATCTGATTCTGCAGCTTCACCAGCTTGCTTCCTGTTCCTTATATACATACAAACATGACACTGTTCACACACATATATAATGAAGATGTCCCTAGTTCTCCATGTGAAACACGTCAATCAAGAGGACATCCCTATTCCTCTGTGTAACACAACACATTACACACACAGATAATGAGGATATCCCTACAGCTCTGTCTGACACTACATATATCACACAATTGACAAACATAGATCATAGATTATGAGGATATATATAGTGCCCCATGTTACACTACACATCACATATGTGACACACATAGATCATAAGGATATCCTTATGGCTCTGTGTGATAGGCCTACTACACATCACACACTTGACACATAGATCACCAGGTCATCCCTAGTGCTCTGTGTGACACTATATGTCAAACTCTTCATATGTATGAATTTTGAGGATGTCCATGTATTCTGGTGCAAGCATTCAGGAAAAATGGTTTGAAACCGCAAGGTAAGGTAGAGAGGAGGTAGTGTCGGTGATACCTCCTTCACATGGGTTCATCCTCACATGTCTGCAAAACTAGACTCATGTCAGTGATATCTCCCTCACAATATACAGAGAGTATTCCACCATATCTTACACCATTTGTTACATGAAATCCGGCAGAAAAATACCAGACAAATGTACATACATACAGGCCCTGTAGTTTGACTTATGTGCCAGTATATCACAATTCTAACAATATAACCATGTAATTGTCTGTCAATTAGTTTCTTAAATAATATATAATGTCTTATTCTATCAAAGGCCTTGGATGCATCAAGGAAACCCATGGACATAGACAGAGATACATACAGAAGGAGCGCGCGCGACAGAGAGAGATTACGACAGACAGATATGGAGAGAGTGTGTCAGAGAGAGAGAGAGAGAGAGAGAGAGAGAGAGAGAGAGAGAGAGAGAGAGAGAGAGAGAGAGAAAAAAAATGACCAGTTTAACCTGCCATTGTGCGACACTGACCATTGTTTGAACTGTCATCGTGTTACACAGTCCTTAGTTTGACAAGCCATTGTATGACACTAGCCTCAGTTTGACCTCCCTTTGTGTGACAATGACTTCAGTTTGACATGTTTCTGGGTGCCACTGACCTCAGTTTGAGCTGCCATTGTGTGTTATGGACCGTAGTTTGACCTGCCATTGCAAGGCATTAAACTCAGTTTGGCCTGCCATTTTGTGGCACAGGCCTTAGTTTGACTGGCCATTGTGGCAATAACTTCTGTTTGAGCTGCCATTGTGTGGCACAGACCTCAGATTGGCCTACTATTGTGCCGCACTGACTTCAGTTTGAGCTACCACTTTGTGGCACTGACCTTAGTTTGAGCATCCATTGTATAACACTGTCGCCAGTTTGACCAGCCATTTTATGACGCTTAGTTTGATATGCCATTGTATGACACTGACCTCAGTTTGACCTCCCTATATACTGACCTCACATTAATGGACATTGTGTGGCACTGACCTCAGTTTTTACTGCCACTGTGTTGCACTGACCAAACCTCAGTTTGAGCTGCAATTGTCTGACACTGACCTCAAACTGACCTGCCATCATGTGACACTCGCTTTAGTTTGACCGGCCATTGTTTGACAGTGACCTTAGTTTGAGCTACCATCATGTAACAATGACCACAAACGGACCTGCTTTGTGTGGCACTGAACACAGTTTGAGTTGACACTATGTGACACTGACTTGACCTCAGTTTCAATTGCCATTATGTCACAATGACCTTAGTCTGACCTGCCAAATGGGAAAATCTTCAACAGTACTTTGAAAAATGTTCCTTCCAGAAAAATGGCACCCTCAATCAACCACACTACAGGCCTGTTAACTCTGTTCTGCAATGTAGCAACCCATACAAAATGATGGCTGTGTATTGCTTATATCTATCATAAATCACATACATTTCTTGCATATTAGAAATAGAGCTATTCTAATCATATGTACACAATATGAACACTAGAACCTGCAAGGAAACTACTTATCTGTGGAAATATAAATCAACATGCTGACATAATGGATATGATGGAATTTATAGGAAAGTCACTTAATTTATGTTGGTGTCTTTCTCCGTAAACAACTTCCATTCATCTTTCTCTGTCTATAATAACATCTGATTCTGCAGCTTGACCAGTTTGTCTTCCTGTTAACGGTATACATACAAACATGACATTAATGACACACATATATAATGAAAATGTCCCTAGTTCCCCATGTGACACTATATGTGAAACACATAAATCAAGAGGACATCCCTAGTCCTCCGTGTGACACAATACATTACACACACACTGGACACATAGATAATGAGGATATGTTTAGTGCTCTATGTGACACTACACACCACACACTTGACACACATAGATAATGCGGACACCACTATTGCTCTGTATCTCACTACATGTCACACACTTGACACACATAGATGATGAGGACATCCCTATTGCTTAGAGTGATGTCACACACTTGATACACATATATAATGAGGACATCCCTAGTGCTCTCTGTGACAGTATACATCACACACTTGACACACATTGATAATGTGGACATCTGTATTGTTCTGTATGACAATGCATATCACACACTTGACACACATATATAATAAGGACATCCCTAATGCTCTGTGAGACACTACAGATCACACACTTGACACATACAGATCATAGATCATTATTATATCTCTAGTGCCCCATGTGACACAACACATTACATATGTGACACACATAGATCATGAGGACATCCGTATTGCTCTATATAACACTACACATCACAAACGTGACACACATTGGTCATGAGGACATCCCTAGTGTGCCATGTGACACTATATGTCACACTATTGACATACATGAATTTTGAGGATATCGGTGTATTCTAGTGCAAGCATTCAGAAAAAGAGGGTTTGCAAATGCAATGCCACCATTTGCATCAAACAATTTAAATAAGATGTCCACCTTAATCCGTTCTGCATTCCTGTCTTTTAGGTCTAGCAACATCTCTTAGCAATAACGTTACTCATGTCAGTGATCTCTCCCTCAGGTGAGGCCTTCCTCACATGCCTACATAATTAGATTCATGTCAGTGATCTCTCCCTAATGGTATGGAGAGTGTATTTCCCCTTGTCCATTTGTTATAAGAAATCCGTCAAAAAAAATCCCACACAAATGTATTGATATAGTTTCAATTGTGTGCCAGTATATCACAATTCTAACAATATAACCAGGAATTGGCTATTAATCAATTTCTTTCTATCAAGGGCCTTGGAAGCGTCAAGGAAACCCATGAACACCGATAGAGATAGATAGAGAGAGAGAGAGAGAGAGAGAGAGAGAGAGAGAGAGAGAGAGAGAGAGAGAGAGAGAGAGAGAGAGAGACAGAGAGAGAGAAACAGACAAACAGAGAAGGCAGATAGAGGGCTAAAGAGAGAGAGGGAGTGGCGAGAGAGAGAGAGAGAGAGAGACAGAGAGAGAGAGAGAGAGAGAGAGAGAGAGAGAGAGAGAGAGAGAGAGAGAGAGAGAGAGAGAGAGAGAGAGGGAGGGAGGGGAGAGAGAGAGAGAGAGAGAGAGAGAGAGAGAGAGAGAGAGAGACAGGCAGAGAGAGAGACAGGCAGAGAGAGAGACAGGTAGAAAGAGAGACAGGCAGAGAGAGAGAGAGAGAGAGACAGACAGACAGAGAGAGAGAGAGAGAGAGAGACAGACAGACAGACAGACAGAGAGAGACAGACAGACAGACAGACAGACAGACTGACAGAGAGAGAGAGAGAGAGAGAGAGAGAGAGAGAGACAGGCAGAGAGAGAGACAGGCAGAGAGAGAGACAGGCAGAAAGAGAGACAGGCAGAGAGAGAGAGAGAGAGAGAGAGAGAGAGAGAGAGAAAATGACCTGTTTGACCTGCCATTAATCAACCTCAGTTTCAGCTGCTAATGTGTGACACTGACCTTAGTTTGAGCTGCTACTGTATGACACTGAGTCACTGACCCTAGTGTGACCTGCCATTGTGTGACACTGACTTCACACTGATGGCCATTGTGTGGCACTGACCTCAATTTTTGTTGCCACTGTGTTGCAATAACCAAACCTCAGTTTGAGCTACAATTGTGTGACAGTGACCTCAACTGACCCACCGTAATGTGACACTCGCTTTAGTTTGACCGGCCATTGTTTGACACTGACCTTAATTTGATCACCATCATGTATCACTGACCACAAACTGACCTGCTATTGTGTGGCACTGACCACAGTTTGAGCTGCCACTGTATGACATCGACCTGACCTCAGTTTTAGCTGACATTCTGTGACACTGACCCTAGTCTGACCAGCCATCATGAAACACTGACAGTTTGACCTGCAATTGATTGATAGTGAACCTAATTTGTGCTGCCATCATGTGATACTGGACTTAGTTTGAACTACAATTGTATGACACTGACCATAGTTTGACCTGCCATATTGTGACAATGGCTTTAGTTTGACATGCCTTTGTATGACACTGACCTCGGATTGACCTCATTTTGTGTGACCCTGACTTCAGTTTTACCTGCCACTTTATGACACACACCAAACCTCAGTTTCAACTGCCATTATGTGAAACTGACCGCAGATTGACCTGCCATCTTGTGACACTGACATTAGTTTGACCTGCCATTGTGTGACACTGTCCTCAGATTGACCTGCCATCTTGTAACACCGACCTTAGTTTGAAATATATAATGCGGACACCCCTATTGCTCTGTGTGCCACTACATGTCACACACTTGACACACATAGATGATGAGTTTGAAGAAATGATCAAGAAAGTCGATCACGCTATTGACTACCAAGAAAACCAGTCAAGACGCTGTAATCTACGTTTCGACGCCGTTGCTGAGGTCGAAGGCGAGGCGTGGGAGCAGACGGAGAAGAACGTGCGCAGGGCTATGACAACCACCCTAGAACTCCCCTAAGCTCAAGTGCGAGCCATCAACATCGGTCGCGCACATCGAATTGGCGGCATGGGGACGAGAGCCCGGACCATCGTGTTCAAGTTCGAGTCGTTCAAGGACCGCAAGTTGGTACTGCAGGTGGCGAAGAAGAAATGGCCTCATGGCATCTACGTGAACGAGGACTATTCGCAGAGGGTCATGGCGAGGCGGAAAGAACTGCTACCAAATTGATGAAGGCCAGGGAAGAGGGCAAAATCGCGCATTTGTCATTTGACAAACTGGTGATAAGAG
This sequence comes from Paraescarpia echinospica, assembly GCA_020002185.1. NCBI lineage: Eukaryota > Metazoa > Annelida > Polychaeta > Sabellida > Siboglinidae > Paraescarpia > Paraescarpia echinospica. The sequence goes on along the minus strand of CM034532.1, from coordinate 38,487,535 downwards.
AGCGACATGATGTCGCAAACCATGGTTAGACAACCAAGTACATGCTGACTATCCTGACATCGTTTTTATGCGAGACAACACTACCAAATAAAGTTGTGACTATGTGACTCGGAAACGTGGCTTGTTTGCTGATAACACAAGTCAGATGTATGTTTGTATAAGAGCTTAATAGTAAGCCAACTCTTTATGTATAACTAGATTACATAACTACAATAATATACAATGTCGATACCTAGTTATACATGTCATAACAAATACACAAAACTGACAGCAAAGGTGGGGGAACCAACCACACGCAGGTGGAGGAAACCCACCATCTTACGTACATGTGTGAAATTCTGTGATTCAAAAACAAGGGGAAAGCGTTAGGTACATGTGCACATGTCCCCGCCCTAAAACCCCTTGGAAGATGTATCATATACACGATGTACTATTATCATTAGCCAGAATCTCGTAAGACAAACTATGCTACAGAATGCATGGCTATAGTTGCAAGAGATATCAGAGAAAACAATGATGTCACAGAACACAATTATACATACACTGTAACTTAATAGAAACCGTGTATTTAAAATTACATGCAAAAACACACAAATAAGTAAAAAAACACCACCAGCCATATAAATACTCAGGTGAAGACGGGGTAGGAGGGTGGGAAAACAAACTTCAAAAATCGAGAGCGAATATACCTTTTCAATTCTGGAAATTTCGACAGAGAGGCTTGGATTGGAGAGCAAGTCTCATGTTTCCATCAGCCTCATAATTTTTTAAGCTTACCGTATATTCCAGAATAGAAGCATTGGTTTTGTTGCCCACATAAATGCCGTTTGAATTTCATTCAAAAGGTGTTTTTATGCGGGACAACACTACCAAATAAAGTTGTGACTCCGTGACTCGGAAACGTGGCTTGTTTGCTGATAACACAAGTCAGATGTATGTTTGTATAAGAGCTTAATAGTAAGCCAACTCTTTATGTATAACTAGATTACATAACTACAATAATATACAATGTCGATACCTAGTTATACATGTCATAATAAATACACAAAACTGACAGCAAAGGTGGGGGAACCAACCACACCAGGCCAATTCTGTAATAACTAATTTTCAGAATGGCTCCCCCCACCCTACACGAAAGGAATCATGACGATAGTGTCTAACAGACAGAATAAAAATGTAGCGTCAACACAAACCCCGTAGCAGTATTTTTTAAAAACAAACTTCAAAAATCGAGAGCGAATATACCTTTTCAATTCTGGAAATTTCGAGAGAGAGGCTGGGATTGGAAAGCCAGTCTCACGTTTCCGTCAGCCTCATAATTTTTTAAGCTTACCGTATATTCCAGAATAGAAGCATTGGTTTTGTTGCCCACATAAATGCCGTTTGACTTTCATTCAAAAGGTGTTTTTATTATGACTTAACCATGGCGTCAACTACTCAACAAAATGACGGATTAACGCCTACGTATGATACACCGTATGATTATAATGAACACTGTTATGAACACGGTATTGATACTGACTGTTTGTTGTATAACGATTTGCCCACTCAATGTAAATACTACATTCCAGCACAATTTTCAACAAACTTTAGTAGTGCTGGTAAAAACCAGCCAATCAAACTGAGTATGATACACTTTAATGCCCGGAGTTTAAAAGCTAACTTACCCAAGATTAAAGATACTATCTAAAGCGTGGAGTATAAATTTCATATAATTGCTATATCAAAAACGTGGCTTAAAGAAAACAGTTGGGACGGAAGTGAAGTAAACTGTAAAGATGGTGGTGGCGTTGCCATATATGTGTGTGAATCTGTACTTAACAATTGTCAGTCTTCTGATATTTGTTTAAGGAATATATCGTATGCTGTTGATGGCTGTTTTGAAAACATCTTTATTGAGATACGAATTAGTAAACAAACAAAAAACCAATATTGGCTGTATGTATAGAGCACCGAATACCAGCATCAGCAAATTTTATGATAATCTCTCATTCATACTGGGAAATCTCACCAGCAATTATTTTTATATATGTGGTGATTACAATATAGACCTATTGCACTGCAAAGAGCAAGCTGAATCAAAATACTTCAATGATCAAATGTTCAGCTCTGGATTATATCCCTTATTATATTAAACAAACAATTAGATATGATGACGTGATTATATCACGAATAACAAGCACGACTGCTAGTATAATAGATAACAGTTTCTGTTCTGAACTGTGTAGAAACAAAAATGTGCGGCATTGTTTTAAACGATGCTACAGACCATATGCCAATTTTCGTCCTGTGTGACAAACAGCACTTATGCGGTTATTAACGATGATCCAACATATAAATATAACAGAACGTTAGATGAGGACTCATTAAACAAATTTAAGCACAATTTAAATTATGCAAACTGGGACCTTGTAATGAACGAGTCAAACCCTGATTTAGCATTCTCGCGCTTTATGCAAATACTAAGTAACACTTATAATGATGCCTGTCCTGTAAAAATTACAACGTATTCAGGAAAGATAAAAAAAGAATGATAAACCTTGGTTATCAAGAGGGCTAAAAAATGCTTGCATAAAGAAGAATAACATGTACTTAGCGTTTCTAAAAAAATAGGACAGAATTAACAGAAAGCCGCTACAAAAATAAGTTAACAAAATTATTACGTCTAGAAAAGAAAAATTACAGAAAAAAATTGACGATTGTAAGACTAATATAAGAGAAACTTGGAAAACTCTTAACAGCATAATAGGTAAAAGAAAATCTGATGCCACATATTTGAAAAAATTTCATGTTGGTGAAAACCTAGTAGTATTAGAAAATAAAGAAATAGCTAATCATAGGTACTAAATTATCCAACCTCATAGAACCATGCCCAGGAACAAAGCAAACCGACTTTATAAAATGTACTGTATCACAATCAATGTATATAATAAATAAATAATTATTATTAATGTATATGTCCCCCGTTACTGAGCAAGTACTCGAAATTGTGTCTGGGTGCAAAAGTAAAACTTCATACAGACACGATGAAATCAGCATGAAAACAGTTAAGCATGTAATAAAGGAAATTGTACAACCGCTAACCCACATTTTTAACTGATCTTTGTTCAGCGGATCATTTCCAAATGATATGAAATTAGCAAAAGTCATTCCTATATTTAAGTCAGGAGATCGTTTTCAATTTTCTAATTACAGATCTATATCTCTCTTATACAATTTTCAAAATTACTTGAAAAAATATTCAACAAAAAGCTAACATCTTTCATTGAAACACAACGCATATTGACAGATGGGCAGTATGGCTTCAGAAGTTATCACTCAACTTCACTAGCTTTAATAGAATTTGTCGAAAAGATTACTTCCGCAATGGATAAATGCCAAAGCACGATTGGTGTCTTTATCGACCTAAAAAAGCTTTTAAAACTGTTGACCACAACATACTGCTAAGTAAATTGCAATGCTACGGAATAAGGGGTCTGGCTCTGGACTGGACAAAAAGCTACTTAACCAACCGTAGACAATATGTATGCTATAACAACAGTAACTCAGAACAACAGGAAATCAAGTGTGGAGTCCCGCAAGGTTCAATCCTTGGCCCGCTATTATTTATTCTGTACATAAATGACATGTGTGAAGTCTCAAAATTGCTTGATATTATTTTGTTTGCTGATGATACAAACATTTTTTATTCCGCTAGTAACACAGATGATGTAAGCACTGTTGTTAACAACGAACTAAAAACACTAGACCTGTGGTTTCGAGCGAACAAATCATAGCTTAATGTGAACAAAACACATTTTATAATGTTTAACAATAAAAAAACAACCTAGAACACATGTGAATATAGTTTTGAATGGAACAAACATTGAGCAGGTATCATATGACAAAAACTTAACATGGAGAGAATACATGAAATGGTTGAATCAAATGTATCAAAATGCATAGCAGTTTTGTATAAAACTAGGCATGTTCTTGATTGTCAAGTGTTATACACAATATATAATTCACTTGTTGAACCACATATGTCATATTGCTGTGATATCTGGGGAAATACTTAGACTCAGAAAATTATCTATGTTACAGAAAAAAGCTATACGGATTATTTATAATCTTAATTACCATGATCATACATCTGTATTTTTCATCTCTCAAACATGCTTAAATTTCATGATTTACTTAAATACAAGACTATGATCATATTTTATAAATCAAACAACCATTCTTTAAATGGTCGTGTTCAAGCATTGTTTGAACCAACCGCAGCTATACATATACATGATATCAGACAAAGCAAACTGTTCTATGTTAAAAAGGCAAACACCACGTGGAACAATTTACCAAATAAATTGTCTGAGCTTCCAAGTTTAACATGATTTAAAAAAGCATTCAAGATGTCATTACTTTCTACATATTTGTAAATTGTTAATTAAAGGTGATGTTTTATTAAACCCATGTATTAGTAACACAACCACTATGGTAAAAAGTTTATATATGAGTTGTGAATATTATTTTGTAATTTATTTACAATTCATGTTGTATTTATTCAGGTTTTTTTAGTCTGAGAAGGGCATAGCAACACATAAGTCTATGTCGTTTCAGCAGCAGTAGAAAACCATACTGTGCATGTATTATGTTGTTGTTGTTGATTAAACGTTCATTCACATAAGGACATCCCTATTGTTCTAGTTTTGTCCTCACAGAAACAATTAGTTGACAATGTCAAGATATGTGAGCCACTGGGGAGTAGTGATCACAACCAGACACATTTTACCATCAAAATAAAATCAGAAAGGAATAGTAAAAGCATATAAGTAGATAGGAGGTACTGTTCGACCTCAAACTCCTACTTATAAAAAAGAATTTAATGACCACTAAACGTTTTCGAGCATCTACTTATAAAAAAAAGATCAAAGGCTTTTTTTGACACTAATTAGTTTCGGAAACCTACTTATAAAAAACATGATTGATGAGCGATGTAATTTGCTACTAATTGGATGATTGATTACCCCTACACTAGCGATGCCACCTAGCGGTGAGTACAGAGAGTATTTTAGTCCTAGCGATCCACGTCGTACCTAGAGCGTGCTGACGTAAGCAATAATGCGTTTATCGCGCTAACCACGCTAAACCATTGTATAAACCACGCTAAAACCAATGTATAAACGTCGATTATCCAACGTTTAGTTTCGTACTTTTAACGTCCTAGCGATCAACGTCGTACCTAGAGCGTGTTGACGTAAGCAATAATGCGTTTATCGCGCTAATATAACCACGCTAAAACCATTGTATAAACCACGCTAAAACCATTGTATAAACGTCGACCCCCGTTATGAATGGCGCACTGTACCCTATGTTGACAGCAAGAGCGACGACCGCTGCTGCTGCAGCGATAAGGCGCCGCCGCCGGCTGCTGCTCTAGTGGACTTTGACCCCTGGATGACAGCATAGCTGGCTAACGGTAAACAACGTTGTTCTGGTGGAAGGATTAAAACGAAACCAATGCGTTTAAATACATCTAGTCGTGGGATTACAATGACAATCAAATGCATAAATACACTAACGTTCAGTAGGGTGTTTATGCATTGGAAACAGACGCGTGAAAACGTGAGTAGTGACTGAAATATTTATTGTGGATGATAGGCGAGCATTCGGCCAACTGGTTGCCTGCTGCTCTCCGGCGGGGAACCGAAGCCTTCCCGACGATACAGTTCGGGAGGAGTGATTGTTCTCCATAGTCCTTTGGGCTGTTTGACGAGAAATACTCGAGCCAGATCGGCGATGTCGTCGTCGTCAGAGCTGTCAGTGCCTGTCGACGTGACGTCGCACGAAGGAGACGGCAACGTGCGGATGGATGGAGCGACCGTGCATGTTGCCTGGGTCGACGTCGTCGATACGTCGGGCAGTTTGATCGGTCTACGAATCGTCGATGTGCTGCTTGTAGGCAGTTGGATCGGTCTATGAAATAAAACCACAATAAACAAAGGACCATGCATTGTTTAAATGAGACATTGTTTAAACGATGAAATAAAATGAGACATTAAACGATGAAATAAAATGAGACATTAAACGGTAAAATACATATGTAGTAAAAATAAAATGAGAGATATGCACGCACTTATAAATAAAATGCATGCATGTAGTTACTGCTTAAACGGTAAAATACATGCAATTTATGTTGCGTACTGCTGTAGTAAAAACGTGCATGCATTGTTTAAATAAAATGCATGCATGTTTAAACGGTAATACATGCAATTTATGTTGCGTACTTACTGTAGTAAAAACGTGCATGCATTATTTAAATAAAATGCATGCATGTTGTTTAAACGGTAATACATGTTATTTATGTTGCGTACTTACTGTAGTAAAAACGTGCATGCACTGTTTAAATAAAATGCAGTTACTGTCTTACCGTGGTGTTGTGGACGTGGTCATGTTAGATTGTGGTGGAGCGATGTATAGGTGTCGTGCGCGCGTGTCTGTAAAAGTGTGTATGAAATGTGCGCGCCGTCAAACAGCGGTGGCGGCGGCGCATGACACTACGGCTTATTTTGAATGACATGTGAACGGAGAACAAAGGATTTTTACAAACGATAAACGAAACGTTAAAAGCACGAAATTAAACGTTGTATACGATCACTGGGGGGTCAGGAAACACGAGATGCATCGATATTAGAGAAATTCGCTGTAAAAGTCACATTTGACAATGGATGCACTGACGTGAACGCTAACTTTTTTCCTAAAACAAATTCCTCGGTAGACTAGGCGGAATGCGTTAAGCGCACATGTGTGACATCTGTTGCGCGTGACTTAACGCGATTGGAATGTGAACGGAGAACAAAGGATTTTTACAAACGATAAATGAAACGTTATATAAGATCGGCGTGGAGTCAGGAAACGGGAGATGCATCGATATTAGAGAAATTCGATGTAAAGAGAGATTTAACGGCGAATGTACTGACGTGACCGGAAATTTTTTTTCCGAAAACAAAATGCCTGGGATGGATGAAGTATGCACGCCGATAATTGAATAAGATAACGGTATGAGTGTGAAGTGCGCATGCGCGTTATGTTGTAGACAATGACATTTCAAAAACAATAAACGAAACGTTAAAAGCACGAAACTAAACGTTGTATAGGTTCGCTGTGGAGTCAGGAAACGTGAGGTGCATCGATATTAGAGAAAATCGATGTAAAGAGAGATTTAACGGTGAATGTACTGACGTGACCGGAAACTTTTTTCCGAAAACAAAATGTCTGAAATGTACGAGGCACGCACGCTGATAATTGAGTAAGATGACGTATTAGCGTGAAGTGCGCATGCGTGTTATTTGGAAAAGGTATAAAACGGTTGAGAAAAAGCTATATTGTATGACGCTGAAGTTCTAACGTGTATTCTTTCTACAACAGCAGAGCAGCAAGCAGCAGACGTTCTTCCGCAACATGGCGGATGAAAGTCAACAACAACCAAAAAAGCCGAAGGCACCGCGGAAGCAGTCGATGAAGGCGGCGGCGGCGACCAGCAGCAGTCAACCTTCGCCGCTGATTGAAGCCTTGTCAACGGGGGCGTCACCACCCGTTAAGCGCCCCGTCGCGCTCATCGCGGCCCCGTTGGCTGTCGGCCGAAGAGGCGCGCTTGGAGCCCGACGAGACGGCCGAGCAGCCCCCGGTCCTGTCGCGGAGCGGTTCTATGGAGCGTGAATCGTCGGCGTCGACACGCGCCACAGTGGTGAGTCTGAGACATCTGAAGTGTGCTGTCAACGGTGTGTATAAACTCCTGTCGCCCGTTACGATCGACGCCGTCTCGTACAAAGGTGAGCCCGGCACCACCTATTTGGGATGTTCCCGTTGTCGCCGGAAATTGCAGACAAGCAAAGACGGGAACCTGATATGTCGAACGCACGGTGAAGTGTTTATACCGAAATATTTCTTCGCGTTGCGTGTGATGGTGAAGGACGGCGAGGAGGAGGAAGACGAGCTTTGGCTTACGTTGTTCGATAACCAAATGTATAATCTCGTCGAGTACACGGCCGAGTACTTGACGGAATTGAACGAGGAGGATCTCCGCGATACCGTGCTCGAGTTAGCCGGTACTAAAGTGAAGATTAGTGTGCGGAAGACGAGTTGGAACGGGGACCCCTCGTATACAGTCCGCACACTAAAGAGATACGTCATCGTCGACGACGACGACGATGACTAATGTGTTGTTGTCTTGTGTTGTTTGTAGGAGGAAAATTGGCCGCTACTGGTAGATTTATTGACGCACGCCAACGAACGATAACGAATGAGAGATCGTCGTGGTCGGGAACTAAGCGCGGAGAGCTTTGAACTATTAGCCGAGTCGGCCTACGAAGCAAGCCTATTTTGTAGTAGTTTGATGTACTAACAGTTGTGCTTTTATATGCTTTAGGAAGTGCGCTGCGTACTGGAAAAAATGCTTGCAAACAACGAAAGGATTCGCGCTCAGTACGACGAGGTTGCCTCGTTCGTAAGAACGTTGTTGGAACGGGGTGTGCAGGGGTCGATAAAGAAGGATGAGGAAGAGAACAAGAGAGAGGCGGACTAATCATAATAATGTGTTTGTAGGACGCTCTGATGCAACACACCAGACGTGAGTGTATGAGCGACTTCCTCCACGCGTTCCTGACGGTGATTCGTAAAGATTAGAACTGCTTTGTGCTGTAGGGTAGTGGAGGAGTGCGTGACGCCCACGTATTGGAGGCGATCATCGAGGAGGCGCTGGGCGGTGGCTCGAACCGAATGCGTCCCGCTCCACCGACGTATAACGACAGCCTGGGGACGATGGGACCGACGTGCTCGCCGTACTGGAGCGTATCGGAGGAGCTGGGGACGTGCCAACGGCAACTGGTCGTGCCGAGCCGGAGTCAGTTGCTCGGGCGTTACGAACGGCTGGCGATGGATCTCGTCGCCGAGACTCTCGGCGAAATGATTCTGGAGAAGGCGCGAGATCAATGCGGGGTATGTGAACCGAATGAAGGCTGTCCATACGTTCACATGCCCGGCTATCACGCGGGGCGGCCAAATCGTGTATACATGCAACATTTCGATAAGCCGGGCTGTATTGTGACGCGCTATTTCAACGGCGTCATCGAAACGTTCCTGCGTCGATCGCTCATCCCCTGTTTCACGAGACTAGTGCATATTCTACACGAGACTACGGTGTCGACTTCTTCCGGTGAACAGCAGCCACAAACGGGCCGTGCAGGAGAATTGTATTTGGTGCAGTTTGTGTCGAACTGGTTGTTGGGAACAAATTGGCGCGATTATATGAATCGCGTGCAACTCGAGTCGGCCGTGCACACGTACGTGCAACGCCGGAGCGGACTGGAATGAACGAACACTATAGAGAGCATTTTGTTAATATTTGCTTGCTATTGAAACAAAGGCTTCAACGACGCTGTGTTTGAATTTTGTAAGAGTACCGAATAAAACGTTGAAAATGTACTTTCCGTTTCCGAGTTACCTAGTTAGAAAAATTACCGCTAGTCGTAGTTATAAAAATGACCGCCATCACATTCCTCCGTTAGATACCGCACACAGTTAGAAAAATTACCGCTAGTCGTACTTATAAAAATGACCGCCACCACATTCCTCCCGCTAGGGTGTACTTACCACCACCACCACCACCGTCACCGTCGCTGTTATAAATAGCGGTGCTCGAAACAATATCATTAGAGAGAATGCCACCACCTACTAGATGGCAATGTCCGAAATGCGGGCGCTATTTCGTGAAACAGTCGACGTTAGAACGACACGTAAAGAGTTCGAAAAGTTGCGGCGACGAAGCGCTATGCGTAAAACGTCGAGAGTGTCCAAAATGTGGCACGATGTACACTACGCGTTACGCTATGCTACAACATCTGAAGCTGCGGTGTGGCCGTCAGACGTCGCCACCTCCTGGTAGTAGTAATGAATCAGTGGCGGAGGCGGCAGCCGCTAGGGCGCCGTCGCCGTCGCCCGACGATCTACAGCGTGTCGTGGACGAGCACCGGTGTAGCATAGAGACGTCGTTAGCGCGCGGTGCCGTACAGTCGCGTTACAACTATCGTATGACCGCCTGTACGAGTACGCGCGTGCTCGAACCGCGTCTGAGGGAAATGTTTTGCGCGCAAAAGAACGCGTTTAAAATTAACGTAAGCTATGGTTTTGTATTACGCCACAAGGTGTCGGGACGGTACCGATATTTTCATTCTTCGTGTAACTGTTGCGGTCGCCTCCTCGAAACACCCGCCCTAGTTACCGATAGCCGTTCATTCGAACGATTCCTCGACGCCGTGCGCACGACCGACGTACTGCAGTACGCCATCGCGCAGCGTCCCGACTCGGGATGGATCGTCGAGCTCGTAACTAACGCCACCTACTTCGTGAACGTCATCATCAATCATCCTATCGGCCGCGTTGGCGTGACGACGCTTCCCGCCTACGTGCGCCTCAACAGGGCCATCGTGACGTTGACGAAAGATCATCGAGGCACGCCCTACGACGACCATATGTGTCTCTTCCGATGCATCGGACTCCACCTGCAAGGTCACCGACGAGGCGAAAGTATCCGCCACATCGATACGAAGCGTTTAACGAAAGTCGCTAAACGTCTGCACACGCAGTATTGTCGCGCCGCGCGCACATCGGCCTCGAACGGCGTGCGGCAGAACGAACTGGATCGCATGGATACGGTTTTCGGCATCAACGTCGTCGTCTATCGTCGACTGACGAACGACGTCGCCGAACTAGTCCGTCGATCGCGCGAAGCGCACCCCACGACGCTGAACGTCAACCTGTACGAGTAGCACTTCTCGTACATAAGCGATCCGCGCGCGTACACGAAAACGTACAAGTGCGGGAAATGTGGCAGCTCCCTCTGGCGGGACGTGTGCCATTTACGACGTCACGAAGCGACGTGCGAAGGTGGCGTTCGTCACGTGTTCCCCGGCGGCGTCTACCGACCGTCGCCGTCCGTATTCCAGCGGCTCGACGACGAAGGCATCGACGTCGGCGACGACGACCTGCGCTACTACCCGTACCGCGCGACGTTCGATTTCGAGTGCTATTTCGCCGATAACGATCTGCCGACGGATACCGACAAATGCCGCTGGATCGCGCAACACGAACTGCTCAGCGTGAGCGTTGCGTCGAACGTGCCCGGTCACGAAGCGGCGCGGTGTTACGTCACGACCGGCGATTCGTCGGAACTCGCGCGTCGCCTCATCGACGACCTGGAAGCGGTGAGCGCGGCGGCGTGCGCGATTCTACGTCCCTGCTACGACGCGACCTTCGAGGCGCTCGACGCCGACTGGCGGCGACGATGCAACGACGACGACGACGTCACCGCCGCGTCACCGTACTCCACTCTCGCCGACCGGCTGTGGACGTACCTTCGTAAAATGCCCGTATTGGGATTCAATTCGGGTAAGTACGACCTCAATGTCGTCAAAAAGTACTTGACCCCCCTGCTCATAACCGACGACGCGCAGCACACGTCGTCGGCGTATACCATTAAATGTCAGAACAATTACATGTGCCTGTCGACGACGACGTTGAAGTTCCTGGACATAACGAATTACCTCGCGTCCGGCGTTAGCTACGATCGCTTTCTGAAAGCGTACGGTTGCTCGGCAACGAAGGGCTACTTTCCGTACGAACATATCGACGCGTTGACGCGTCTGGACGAAACCGTCCTGCCGTCGCACGAAGCTTTCTACAGCCAGCTGAAACGCGAGGGATTCTCTGCGGAGGCGTACGAGATTTGCGCGACGGCGGGGCGTGACGAGGGCATGACGTCAATGCGCGATTTTCTTGTGTGGTATAACAATCGTGACGTGGCGCCGTTTGTCGAGGCCGTCGATCGCCAGTTCGCCTTCTATCGGCGCCGACGTATCGACATGTTCAAGGACGCCTTTAGCGTACCGGGGTTGACGTTGTTGTAACTGTTCAACGACCTGCCGACGTCGATCCATTTCTCGCTCTTCAACGAGCCGAACAAAGATCTGCACCGTCTGCTGCAGGCGCAGATCGTCGGCGGCCCGTCGATCATCTTCGCGCGCCACCACGAGGCCGAAGTGACGTCGATTCGAGGCGGCGACGGCGCGCCGTGCCGATCGATAGTAGGCTTCGACGCAAACGGCCTCTATCTATGGGCGATAATGCAGGAGATGCCGACGGGCTGGTACACGCGCCGACGCGCGGAGAATGCCTTTCGAGCGGAACGCGTGCACCGCTACGGTCGTATGGCCGTGGAGTGGTTGACGTGGGTGGAGGAGCAAACCGGCGCGCGTATACGTCACCAGTTGAACGGATTCGAGAAGCGCATCGGAAAGCACCGAGTCGACGGCTGGTGCGACGCCACGCGAACGGCGTATCAATTTCACGGCTGCTATTTTCACGGCTGCCCGACGTGTCAGGCGCACGTGACGACGAACGCCGTCAACGGTCAACCGATGACGACGCTGTACGCCGCGACGATCGCCGTGAGCGCCTACCTGCGCCGTTTCGTCGACGACGTCGTCGAAATGTGGGAGTGCCAGTGGCACGCCGTGCGACCGCCATTACGCTCTCGACAATACTGGAGGCGGTGCGCGACGGCTCTCTGTTCGGCCTCGTGCAGTGCGATATCGCCGTGCCGGAAGCGCTGCGCGACAAGTTCGCCGAGATGCAGCCCGTATTCAAGAACGTCGATATCGTACGCGACGATCTCAGCCCGTTCATGCGCGACTACGCCGAGTCGCACGATCTCCTCACGCGACCTCAACGGACGCTCGTCGGTAGCTACTTCGGCGCGGCGATCGTGCTCGCGACGCCGCTCCTACGCTGGTATCTGGCGCACGGTCTCGTCGTCGAGCGCGTCTACCAGATCGTCGAGTACGCGCCGATCGCGTGCTTTCGCCGCTTCGGCGACGCGGTCTCGACGGCGCGACGCGAGGGCGATATCGATCCCGACAAATTGATCATCGCCGATACCTTTAAACTTCTCGGCAACAGTTCCTACGGGAAAACGATTACGCGCGTCGATCTGCACCGGGAAATCAAGTACGCCACGCCGGTCGGCGCGTCGATGCTCGTCAACAATCAGCGCTTCCGGCAACTCGACGTCGTCGTCGACGACGCGCTGTACGAGGTGGCGCTGAATAAGCGCAAAATCGTCTACGGCCTGCCGATGCATATCGGCTATTTCGTATTGCAGTACGCAAAATTGAGAATGTTGGAATTTTATTTCGATTTCGTCGACGCCTACATTCCCCGTCCGCTCTTCCAGTACTGCGCTATGGACACGGACTCGGAGTACATCGCCCTAGCCGGACGTGACGTTGACGCGCTCGTACCGGAAGAACGTCGCGAACACTACTTCCGGAATCGTTCGCTCTGGTTTCCGGCCGAATGCTGCGACGCGCACGTGAACGCCTACGTACGACGGCGCATCGCCGGACTAACATGGGAGGCGGACGTGCCGGCCTGCTGCGCGCGCCGACGCCTTTTCGATCGTCGAACGCCTGGCCTCTTCAAAGAAGAGTGGCGCGGCGACGGAATCGTGGCGCTGTGCAGCAAGACCTACTACTGCTTCGGCGGCGCTGCCGGTCCGAAGTACAGCACGAAGGGACTGAGGAAGCGACAGAACGCCGACATCGACGAGCACACCTTCCTCGCTGTATTGCGCGACCGTCGCAACGGCGTCGGCTGGAACCGCGGTTTCCAAGTGAAAGACTCGTTCGTGTTGACGTACGTTCAAGAGCGCGCGGCGTTGAGCTACTTCTACGCTAAACGTCGCGTGCTCGACGACGGCGTCACTACGGCGCCGATACTCGTCTAACTCGTAAACAACTCTCGTCTAACTCGTCTACTACTACTAACCTAACCCCCACCACCCCCCCTAGGGGTAGTTTCTGTATGTATGTATAGGTAGGGTAATAATAAACACCAACAATTGTGTACATGATCGTTTGTTTGTTTTTTTTTTTCTACTACTATACACGTAAAAGCGGTATAATTAATGAGGTTTTAATAAATCGTATACGAGACAGTCATTGTTCACCCGATTGGTGCCGAATAGGCTCTGGAACGTCGTCAACGGCATACCGCGACATCTGAGGAGAAGGTAGGCGACGCAATATTGTCCGCACACGTTAGAGATGACGCTCTGCAGCCGCTTGTCGTTGTACGTCCACGCGGCGCCGCAGTGGCGGCGCAGGAAGGCGCGGAAGTCGGCGTGCAGCGGCGGCAGACCGTACGAATCGAAGTACTCGCCTCGTCGGTCGGCGTCCACGTAGACGGCCACCCAGTGCTGTCCCGGTTCGCCGCCGTCGTCGGTGTTGCACACGAAGGCCGTCGGGTAGGTGGCGGCGGCGGTGGTAAGTAGCGCGTCTTTATGCACGACGCCAACGACGATACGTTTAGCGTACGTATCGCGTTCCAGACGACGCATCAGTTGAAACGTATCCATAGTTACCAGTCGTACACGACGTTCCGGTTCCGGTCGATCTCCATCCCCGTCTCGAATTCCGCGTACACGACGACGTTCACCGGAAGCGGTAGCGGCGTGCCGAAATGCATTTCGATGCCCACGCTCCCCTGACGCACGACGTTGAAATGATCGCCGTCGCAACAGTCGGGGGTCAGGTCGAAACCGAAGATGGTGTAGCCGGCGCCGAAGTCCGTGCGCGATACGTCGTTCCCCTCGTCCTCGTACGCCTTTCCGGTCGCCTCGAAGAGATTCATGTAGCTCCGCACGTACCGGTTGTGCGGGAAGTCCGGCTGCAGCGGCTTGCTCGGCACCTGACGTCCGTCGACGACGAGCGTGAGGAAGTTTATGTCGTTGTGACGCGCGTCGAACGGATTTCTAGTGTAGTCGCCGTTGTTGGCGACGTTATCGATCATCATCAGGAAGAGGCGTTTCGGAATCGCACCCATGTACAGGTTCTCGTGCGTGTGCGATAGCGTACCCGCCATTATCGAGAACGATTTGCCGTCGACGCGACGCATCGGAAACTTAGCCGTTCCCAACCGCCACGCTTTGATATGTCCCATCTGGACGGCCGGGTTCAACTTCAATTTTCGCACGTGCAGTCGAATCGCCTGCAGCACGATGCGCCAACCCGGTACGGCTTGCGCGCCCATGAGCGCGAAGGCGTCCTTCGAGCGCACTATGCGCACTTTCGTATCGACGCCGTTCGGTATGTGTCTGTTTAGCATAAACGCGTCGATGTGCATGCGTCCCATCATCTCCACCTCGTTGCTATCGGCCGTCATGAGGCGCCGCGCCTCGAACCCGACGATGGCGTTGCCGAGCGTGTCCATCCGTCCGGCGGTGTCTTTGTACCACAACGAACCCGTGAGATGCGAACGTTTCGCGTCGCTACCGTAACTAAGCAACGTCTCGAGGTAGGCCCGGTACGCGTACGTATTGGTCGACGGCGTCACGAGGGTGTTGTTCAGCGACACGTCGATTTGACTGATCATCGAATGCAGGAAATTGTTGACCGGCGCCACCGCGGCGGCGGCCGCCAGATCGGTACCGTCCCCGCGCGTCACTTTGAAGCGCACGTACAGTTGAACGCTCCCCAGGTCCGTATAGTCTTCGCCCGAACCCGGCACGAGGAACTCGAAAGGGCCGCCGGCGTCGAGAGTCGTCAGCGGCTGGTAGACGGTCCACTGACTGCTCTCGACGCTCGTCTGCGTCACCGGTCCGCTGAACAGCTCCAGTTCGGCCTTCACGCCCTCGCACGTCGAGCCGTTCACGAACGCCATCGCTCGTCGAATATGTCCGTTCGACGCGCTCTCTTCCGCCTACTGACGACCGTCGCCGCTAGGCGCGCTCTCTTTATGCCGCTGCCGCCGCGGCGCTGCTGCTGCGTTTGTTTCTTCCGTAGGCGCGGTACGCGTACGTATTGGTCGACGGCGACACGAGGACGTTGTTCAGTGACGCGTCGAGTTGACTGAACATCGTAAGCAGGAAATTGTTGACCGGCGCCACCGCGGCGGCGGCCACCAGATCGGCACCGTCCCCCCGCGTCACTATGAAGCGCACGTACACTCGAAGGTCCGTATAGTCCGAACCCGGGAACTCGATAGGATCGCCGGCGTCGAGAGTCGTCAGCGGCTGGTAGACGGTCCACTGACCGCTCTCGAGCGCGCTGAACAGGTCCATCATCGTTACTCGTCGAATATGTCCGTTCGACGCGCTTTTTCTTTCTCTTCTGTTTCTTCTTTGGCGGTGCCTGCGAATTCAATAGGCCGTCGAGAAGATCGGCGCCGGCCTCCTTCGCGCGCCTTTTTATCGATTGTTTCAGATTGCCGCCGGCGACGACGTCGCGCGCCATGTGCATGCCGGTGTTGAACGCGCGTTTTCCCAACGCCTACGCGCCTCTCTTGATAAGCGGCATGGCGCTTCGAAACAGACTCCCGAAGAGATTACCCAGACCGTGACCTCGTTGACCCCGAGCACCGACGAAGACCGGCAGCTGTCCGCCGACCTGACGAACGTAGTAGTCCACGTACGGGTTCTTCGACGGCGACATGTTATTAAAACAATTTCGATTTACAATGTCTGAAGTGAAGCGTCGTCACCACTTTCCCCTGCTCGAATGGTATCGGTTGGCCGTGATCGTCTCTTATATCGACTTCGACCTCGTCGAATTGATTCCGCAGCAGCTTCACGTATTGCACGCGATCGAACGTTTCCGAAATAACGTCACCGTTCTCACCGCGGACGGCGATGTTTCGAAGGAGCGGCGCGTACACGTCACCGACGACGCGCGGTTCCACGAGATCCGTGTACACGTAAAGACTCTCGATGCCCGCCGACATGGTCACCGTATCGCGACCTTCGTACTCGAACGTGTACGCGGCGGGCGAGGTGCTGATGACGGGCCTCACCGCCGGCGCGGGACCGAACGCGGACGAACTCATGATCGTGTTGCTATGGAAACCTAGCACGTGCCTCAGACGGCTCGAATGAGGTATGATCAATTCGACACCCGCCGACATACGTAGCGTAAATCGGTTAGAGACAGCGCAGTATTCTAGCACGGCCTTGACCTTCCTGGTGCATAATTTATCTAGCGCCTCGTTGATCCTGTTCAACAACGTATAAACGTTGTTGTAGAAACCGTGAGGAATCGTCGTCTGACGATATATCAGCACGGTCAAGCCGTCTTTGTCTATCTGCGTGTAAACACCCGGTTCGCCCGCCGCGCAAGTCAGATAGAAGTAGGCATCCTTCTCTCTCACGTTGTACCACGTGTGCGGATATTGTACCGACACCGCGCCGCATTCCCACTCCCCCGACAGGTCGACACGTCGCGGCAACGTCGTGACGTAGTGCGTCAACGTATTTTCGGGGTGACGTTTCATAGACGCGTTGCTCGGCAGCGTCAGGTAAAAGTCAGACGAGACCGCCATCGTGTCGACGTTCGACGCCGCCGCCGACACTCATAGACGGACTCGGGAGCAGGTAACCGAGACAGCTGCTCAACAGCGCCCTCCACAGGTTGGAGTCACCTTGACCTTTCGTCAGATTGTATATACTAACGGCGATGACGAAGTACAGGACGATGACCTGACAGAGGAATACGATTTCGGCCTTAGGGCATTCGTTGCCGCAGATTAGCCATGGAACGGGTTCGGCAGTGGTTGTAGCGTCGATGGAGTCGTCGTGCTCGTCGACGACGGATGGTTGCTCGGCGTTCGTTCCTCGACGCTCGCCACTCGAGGTAGTTTCGTCGTCGTCGCACATCGTTGCGCCACTGCGCGCTGTCGATGCAGCAGGGACCTTTATACGGTAAGAACGAAAATCCGTTGCATATTCCCGCCTCGTGCAGTCGCCAGCAGCCGGTGTGACGCATCCAACGATTCATCCTATAGGTCCACGAGCGACTCGGCGTCGATCCAGCTGTTGAATGAGGCCGGATATCCGCTCCATTTTACGAGCGCCTCCGAACCGCCGCCGCCGCCACGACGCCGACGACGCCGAAGAACCGCCTCCACGCGATATAATTTGTCTTTCGGAACGACTACGCGTTGTAGTTCCGGTTCGTAGAAGGTGCCCTCTATCGGCGTCTCGGCGTCGTCCTTCAGGCGATAAACGGGCGGTTCGGACGGGTGCACCTCTACGACGGTGAACAGCTCCTCGCTCCAGTTAGCCATGTATCCTTTTTTGAATTGACCCCTCGTCTTGCTGATACGTACGCGATCTCCCACGCGTAGTTTCGGTTTTCGTCGTCGTTGATCGTCGCCGCCACCCCCGTACAGTCGTTGCCATACGGCCTCCTGATTCGTCGCGTCGACACTCGCCGGCGTCCTACCGATGCTTCGGTGGTAGGCGTTGTTGTACGATCGCACGAAATCCGGTAACGCCTCTACGTAGCGCAGCGTTTCGTGTTTCGTAAAATAGCGCCATATACGCGTCTTCAAAGTTCGATTAAACCGTTCCACGACGCTCGCTTTGGTCTCCTCGTTATGCGTCACGAAATGATGAACGCCGCGACTCTTTAGCAACGTTTGCAGGGGTCGGTTCAAAAACTCGCTCCTCTTATCGGTCTGCAGCGTGTTCGGCGTCTCGTCGTCGTCGCTCAGCAGGCGCTCGAAGGCCTCGACGAGCGACGCGCCGGACTTATTCTTCAACGGAACGCACCACGCCCACTTCGAAAACACATCGATCACCGTCAATAGGAATGTTATAACGTCGTTGTGCGTTTTCAGTCTAGTCAAGTCGACCAGATCGGCTTGCCACTGCTGGTTTCGACCGCCCACGATGACGCGACGTCGTTTGAAATGACGTCTAACCGGTTTGTGTAGGGTATAGGCGTCCTGCGACGCTAGCCACCTCTCGACGGCCGGACGTCGGAGCTTCGACGCCCGGTGCAACGCGTCGACGCCTCCGTAACTCCCCACCCGTTTCGGATCGAAGTACACGTTATTCAGCTCGTCGTCGTCGTCGTTTCGTTGCTGTCGAGGCTTTCGTTTTGGACGAACGACTCCACCCGGACACAATGACGACGACGACGACGACGACGATGATACGATGATTATTATATAGAATGCAATAAGCGCGATGGTGAAGCCGATGACGACGATGATCGCGCGTCGTGACGCCATCACGACAACGTATCCCACGCCGTGACGCCCAACGAAGAGGATCGTTGTCTGCGTTTAGGTTCGCCTCGCATCCGACGACGTCTCCACTCCGTCGGCGCTGATGAACTAGACGTCGTCGGCATCATCATCGCCTCTTCTAGTAGGTGCTTCTGTCGTCGCTCCATGTACGATCGATAGTGCGGGTTGCCTACGAATTCCATAGGGATATTCATATCCTTCATGTGCAATCCGAACTCCCGCCATCCTACGGGCGCCGTCGTCTTCGATCTCGTTCGCATGAGATCGTTTACTAGATCGACCATATTACTCTCCGCGATCGTTTTACCGTCGTACACGAATTCACCGCGTTCGTTCCATCGAGACAACGGATCGGCTTTCATTTTTTCGATAAGCAGTCCCGCCTTCCCTTTCAACATTTTCGGCATACTGGCTATGATTTCGCGCTCTATCACCTCCGACGATGGTAGCGCCGCCGCCGCCGCCGGCACCGCAGGCGTCTCGCCGCCGCTACTGTTGACCACCGACACGCGTACCGGTTGCGCCGCTCGATCCGCCTCTATCGTATTGTACCGACTCAGCAGTTGATTGTACGACGCTACCTTTTCGCGTTCCGATAAATCCGAACGTTCTAGAATGTCCTTCATGTCGCTGTCAAGGCTACTCAGCACACGTGATCGGGGCGTGCTCGACGACTGATCGACACGTGGCAGAAGGCTTTCCACCAATCGTGGATCGACCAACGCCATTTTCTTCGCGTACTGCATCAATCACCCTCCGCTGCCGCCGATCACCTGTCTGAGCAGCGGCAGGATAACGGTACTCGCTAACGGCGCTAGCAGGGCCGTCAGAAAACCACCCGCACCCTTTTGCAAGATGACACGCTTCTGCTTATGCGTAACGTGTTTGTCGACGAGTTTACGCAGGTGATCCCGGTATTTCGACAATACGCGTTTCTGTTTCGGCGACAACTTCACGTTCCCTTTCAGAATGTTGTACGCGCAATCGCACAGACTACAAATGAGACCGGTGTCCGCGTGGGCGAGTAGGGCTTTTCGCAGAGCGATGTTCCGTCTATGTCTCTCCAACAGCTGCAGGGCAACGATGTGTCTCTTTATTTGATTCGTCGGTTCCGCCACCTTCGGCCATCTCTTCGCTCCCGTCACGCGCGCCTTCATAGCGGCTAATAAACGTACGCCCCGTCGTCCCTCTCTTCTTATAGTCCGCCGACGCCACCGCCACCACCACCACCACCCTTCCGTACGTACACGTACTGAAGGCGATCGTCCGGAAATATGCACGTACACAGACGCATGTCCTCTTCCGTTTCCTGTTTCAGATCCACGAATAGATAGCCGTACGCCGACGACGTCGCGTCTTTGAAAGCCTTTATCATGTAGTTGACCTTTCCCGGGTACATCTGTTTCGCTAGGTGACCTACTTGACCGGCATATCGAGGGCTCTTGAATAGCACTATGTATTGAGCGTTCAGACTGATTGTACGGTTTTCTTTCCCTTTCGGAAACATGTTCTGTCGCAGTTGTACGACAGACGTTTTACAATGATGACTTTTTTTAGTAAATAGTACCATCACCCGGCTATCGGTCTCCTCCATGAGGTCGTCGAGTACCAGAAGCGTTCTCGCTTTACCGTCTAAACGTTTCGGATCCGGCAGGCCGTCTACGAACTCTATTTTCGAAGACATAGACGTGTAGCCGTTCTGCCACTGTCCGTAACACCACAGGATTTTCTCCGGCGGCGGATCGATCATAGTGTCGTGACGTATCAAACGCTCGATGAACGTCGTCTTACCGCATCCCGTAGGACCGGCTACTATACACGTAAAAGGATGCTTCAACGACGGTCCGTTCATTTTTTTTAACGACTGAACGACGAACACTTTTTTACGCGTCTTTATAACCATCGCGCAACTTCATCAACAGTTTAACGAGCGTGTTCTTCCTCACATCGCCCGCGATTCCGCTACCCCAGAAACCCTCCTTACTCGCTACCCATTCCACCAATTCGGCGTCCCCGGTCGCCAACAGTGCAGCCTTCAAATCGCTCGATCCGTCAAACTTCCTCCTCAACAACGTCTTCATACATTTCACCCTAACGTCGGTCCATTTGGTTCTCATTCTCTTTAGTCGAATGTCGTAACCGCGTCGTTTCGCTGCATAAGAGCTTCGCTCACTTTTGATTTCTTCGGCACATTCCACGTCGTCGTAGAATATCGCTTTCCTATACTGATAGGCGTGCTCGACGGATCAAAAGCCCCGACCGAACGCCGACACTCGACACATATACATATTCGACAAGAACGACCGCGATCCACCGAACCTTATAGGTGACGACATCATACCGACTACCGATCACCCGCTACCGCCACCGCTTATATACGCTCACCGCCGATAGACTAAAAAGTTGCGACTAGGATTAAAATATCTCGACCCCTATGCGAACGCTCTCCTAAGGTCAACGATTATGCAGTGGTTTTACCCCGGTTATACCGCCGCTAGGTGGCAAACTAACAAGTTGCGACTAGGGTTCAAATCTCTCGACTCCTAGGCGAATGCTCTCCAAAGTTTATGCAGTGGTTTACCCCGGTTATACCGCTAGGTGGCAGACT